>ML783443.1:223048-245653 GCA_009831015.1 Picea engelmannii | reverse complement strand
AAAAAAACTTTTGTGTGTGCAAGATGAGCTTCCTACATTGCTTCACAAACACCAAAGTGATGCACTTTTTTGGAAGAGACTCCATGATGTTGTATACAAGCTCATTGACTTGGAGGGACCAACATCATATGATGTAATAGGATATGTCGCAATTGTAGATATATTCCCTTCCAAACAATATGTTGTATATGTCCAAGGTGAAACATCACAAGTGACTTAGTCCTTCATAAGAGTGATAGCGTACTCAAAATTACATTGGCATCTTACCTTGAGCTCCTTACTATTGATATTATGGTAGCTGGGAGAGGTATTAACCTCTACATGCAACCTTGACGAGACTGGAATATTTCAAGAAGCAAGAGAAACCCTAAAACGTTGGATAATAACCCTAGGAGACAAGTCAGCTCAAGAGAATATTTATTATTGAGTTATTAGCCTCCAGAAGTAGAAGTTGGCCCAGTTAGGTCACTTGGAGGACTATAAATAAGATATTGCTAGAGCTCATTTTTCACACTCTCTCTCACAACTGCATAAGACCAGTGGTGCGCAAGTCTGGAGAGGAGCTACAACTAAAGCTACTGCAAATTCCATTTCATTTTTGGCTTGGACTTTCTCTTTGGTTATGGTTTGGACTTTCTGCCTGATACGCTAGCTCTAGAGAAAGGTACACTACCTTGGTTGGCTATCGGTTCTAGGGTTTGCTTCCATAATTATTCTCTCTGTCAAGGTTAAGGTGCTCCGGGGTGGCCTTTGTGCCTATGGTTGGGTGACAATATTTCTATATTTTCTATGGTGAAATGAGCACACCTATTATTCTAACAGGTTATGGGCCCACACTATCTTCTGATAGTTTAACCATTGGAAGATAGATTGGGAGGATTTGCTCAGTTACAGTTGCAGTTGCATTCAAAGTTTTTTTGTAGCAACGAAATCCTAACCCTCTTGTTAATGAACCTTAAGTGAAGAGCTTGACCTAATTCCTGGATATCTTAGTGTGCCCTGGCCTAGCGCACCTCCTAGTATTCTCAGCAAGCCAAGATGTCAAGTTTGAGTTTTTGGTCAAAATCAAAGGTTGGCCAAGTCAAAACAGTCATGACTTACTCTATGAAGTTAGAAAACAAGTTAGAATGGGCTTCTAACTTTAGAGCATGGAAGAAAAGGAATGACCTCATCCTTGCCAAGAATAAAGTGTTAGATATCGTGAAAGGCAAGATCATGGAACCACAGTTTGAAGTGGGACAAGAGAAGGAAACTCAAAACGTTGCAGGTATGGAGAAGTTCAAGGACAATGGCATCAACGTTATGAGTATCATAATGGACTCTGTAAAATACCACTTGATACCCTACATCTCTCATCTTGACTCATCTAAGAATATGTACGATGCCCTAACTAACCTCTTCTCAGTCAGAAACATTGGACAAGTAATGAATCTGAAGAATGAGCTCTGTAACATGAAAATGAATGATGATGATAGCATAGCATCATACCTTGTGAGAATATCTTAGTTAAGAGATCAACTACAAGCTATTGAAGAAATCATTTCAAAAAAGGAAATGGTAAATATAGTACTCGATGGTCTTCCCAAGGCATGGGATGCATTTGTCGCAAGCATGAACACAAGAAAGGAGTATCCCACATTTGAAAAACTTTGGACTTCTTGTGCACAAGAAGAATCAAGGATTAACGCAAAAGAGAAATCCCAAAAGAAATATGATGATCAAGCCTTCACAGTAAAATTCAAGAATTTCAGGAATAAGAGGAAGTTTGGCTTAAGGAAGAAACAAAATCAATAAAAGGATATGTCAAAAATACAATACTTCAACTGTCGAAAATATGGTCACTACATGAACTGTTGTCCTGAGTTAAAGAAAAGGAAGGAAACAAACGAAGCAACAGTTGTCGAAGAAAGAGAACCCTCAAAGAAAGCCAAGTAGGATAAAACAGACTTCTTCTTCTAGTCAGGGTAACAATATTCTTCTATAACATAGTTCATGTACATATCATGCATATCTATTTCTTAGAAGAAAAGATGGTCAGTGAAACAATACCTATGAAAGAATAACAAGATAAGGATTGTTATTACGATGACTACAAGAAGATGAAGTACATGGGGAAATTCCTGAGGAATCTATTATATAAATAACAACTGCCAGATAAGTTGAAATCATAATCAAACTTGAAGAGACCCAGAAGGAGTCAAATCAAAAAGAAGTTAGTAATCAAGAGGAAATTAGAATAAGACTTGTGACACTTTGCAAAAGGCAATAAGGATGTAGATGGAAGCATGGACTCTCTTAGATGGAGGGAGTTGATTACAGAATTCCAAAAGAAGAGAATGCATTCATGCATAAAGCAAGGATTAGGAGGGAGCTAATCCTAAATGATATGATCCATTAAAGAAACTTTGAAGATTATAAAGTATATGTCCATGTTCCCATTGAGAGTAGCAGCCATGATAAGCAACACGTGTTCATTTTGACTCTAGAAGAAGTCTTCTTCAAAAAGAAGTCTTAAGTATCCTTGGTTGTCCATCTACATCCACGTTCTTATGATGAAAGGAAGAAGTTGGAATCTTTAGGAAGGGCATGGAATCTATAGAAGACTCCATGGACCCAAAAGCTAAAGAGGAACATGAGGAAGAACATGAAGATTCCAAGAAAGAAAGAAAATCCAAAACAACTAGTTATTATACCGAGAATCATAATACTACCAGCATGGTTTGAACCCACTAGAAGCAATCAAGCAGAAGAAATGGAAGTTGTGATGAAGAACAGTGTATGTAAGAAATTGTGAAAAAGACTCATGAATGGAAGCATTGTGAGATTCAAAGCTAGATGTTCTTCCAAAAGGAGGGAGAAGACTATGTCGACAAATTGTTCTTGTAAACCAGATATACCTCTTGCAGTATCCATGGATTGAAATTTTTTTGGCTTTCCTTCTTCCACTTAGGATTATTTATGGGTTATTTTGATCCTACCTTACTATCATAGATTGACCCTGGTTCAGATTTGATAACCTCCCAACAAAAGCCCTCTACAACTATCGGTCCCTCTGGTAGACCAGAAGGCAACGCAGCACACAGAGTGTACCGCACAGTCTCACCTGATATAGCTCTATGGGTGGTTGCAATACTTAGGTGTTTGCAACCTGGGAATGAGTGGAGATCTACGGTTGTACTCTATATTATTCATTCATTCATTCTAACATCAAATTATAGAAGTCATTCTATTCATGCATGTGGAATATCAGATCTAACTAGGTAATTCATTCATCTAACATTCACCATTTAATAGTAATAATGAAGCATACATGAATTCACGTAACACAGGTGTTGTCGTGGTTCACCCCCTCCTGGGCTACGTCCACAAAGATCTGGCTCTCAAGCTTTTATTATGGTTCAGTAATATATCATGTTGCGCATGGTTACAATATTAGATCTTACTCTCTTCACAGGCTCCTCGATCCCTGTGAGGCTGACTAGATCACACCAGGATCCCCAGCCTATGATCTAACCCTCAAGATCGAATCGCTCACTACTTCCCTAGCTCACCAGCTTAATGACTTGTACCATTATTACAACTCTCTCTTCCTCTATGTATCTCTTTCAATCTGTCTCCTAAGTACTACTCATTTATATCCTTGGCTCACCAACCATTACAATACATTACAAAAACCCTAACCCTAGCGTCATTAGGTCTTCCTTGCATGTGCACCTTGTCTGCTTCTCTTACACGTGCTTCTTTTCCTTCCAGATGTCATTTCCTCCTTGCATGCTTCTCCTCCAAAAATAGCCTTTCTTCCTGACTCGGCCTACATCCAACAGGCCCCCAACACTAACATGTGGCTCGTCTCGAGCCACCTAAACCTTGTGCGCTTCTTCAACAGCTTCTGCGAGAGTCTGGAACATCTCTGTGAGTTCCTTGTGTTTGAGCATGCGCGGTCTTTTCTCTGAGTGCGTCGAATACTTGCGTTGCAATCTTGTTGTTGATCATCTCTGCACACTCTGCCTGAGTTTGTGCCATGTTCTTCTTTGCATCTTCTGCCAGCGCAATGACCTCTATTGCCCGCTCTTGGAGCGGTTCCATTTGAGTTTGTCACTCCTTCTTCTGTGTCTGCGCGGCTATAAGTTATGCTTGTAGTTTCTTCATATCTTGTACTCCTTTGAGGCGTTCAATGATCGGCATCGTCTTCTACCTCTGCTTGAGGTCCTGGATAGTTGCGCTTATCTTCTCCTCTTCCTGGTCCCATTGTTGGACCTGTTGATCTTCCTCCAGCCTTGTCCATAGTTGTGTTGCTTTATCGAACAAGTCGGTAGTTGCGCGGACTTGTCGCTCCATATCCTCCATCTACCCTATTGCTTCCTGCTTCCTTTGCTCCTTCACCTCCGGGGGAATGGTAGAGATTACTTGTGCCCAGAGGTTCTCGATCTCTTTCCTGTATTGATCGATTGTCTGCACAATATGATCAATATTTTGTGTCGTCGTGAGCTATGTTGTCTACGCGCTCTTTGGAATTTTTTCATAGGCTACAACCAATCCCTGCTCGAGCCTATCCATGCAATCTTTCTCATCTTTGGTCTCGAGCTTAACCTGCTCGAGCACCAACTCCAACATTTCTCTATTGTCCTTTGTCTGCTGCAATTCTGCTACGTCTGTGTGTGCGCGCAACTGTACCGCCTGCGCAATGTTGACTTGTAGTTTATACAATGCCTTGGTTGGTATCTGTGTCATTACCAGTTGTATTTGGGCCAGGTCTTTCAATGGTGTCTGGCCTACAAATTCATCCATGTGCAGCATGCTAGGTGTAACGTGAAAAGTCGAGCTCTCATGTGCCATCATCCGGATCGTATCATGCTCGCTTGGTACAGCCTTGGCTCCTACCTGTGATGTTGCAGGGACTGACTCTATTTATATGCTTTCCCTCTGTGTTTCTCTGATTTGATCGAGGAACGACCTCATGTCTGTCAGCGCCTCCTGAATCCTATCCCTTTGGCATTGAGCTTCGTCAAAATCCTTCATTGTTCGATCCTAGACCATTTGGGCCACGAGGTCTGTGTCGTCCTCCGTGATTGTATATTTTGGTGGTGTTTTGTGCACCTTAGTTTTCTTGCGCACACCCCCCGTTTGTATGATTGGCCTCTTAGTCTGGCCTTGCTCCTGTTGAGTATCACTTGATGTGGTCCCTTGTGTTGTCTCAAACTCTTTTTCCTGTTCCTAGGTGTTGTTCTTATTCCCCGCCCGGGTACCTTTCTTAGTCGCACCCCCTTTCTTCTGTTGCGTTGGGTTCTGACCTTGCTTCGGCTTCTTGGGCATCGTTTTATCTCCTATAGGTGTCTATTCTTGCCCTGCATCAACCTCATTATCTGCGGGCATTTCTTGATTCAGGACTGGAACCCTCCAGTCATCGTGCCAATCCTTGATGGGCATTTCTATGTCCTCTTCCTTGATGCAGTACCGCAGTTGTAGCCATTCATTCTCGGGATCCTTCTGTGCTTGGATCCATATTGTATGCCTGGTCGATTTAAAGTTGGCTATGCCCTGATATTGTGTGACCACTTCTGGTGTAATCCGCTAAGTGTTGGAAATGTTGTCCTACAAGTCATTGTAATACCCTGCGAGCATGCCTACATTCGTAGTTTTATTCTTAGGGTCTGAAGTGCTCCCCAATGATAGGTATCGCGATGCACAGCAATGATTGGATCTCTCGACAAAGTATGTATACTTAGGCTCCCTCCATCCGACCAAGGCGATCAGGACGATTAGCCAAGAATAATTAAATTTTGTCCCCAAGTTCTGCGCGTCCTTGCAGTCATCCAAGAACAGATTTAACAAGTACGGGGCCCAACTAAGTATAATGCCCTCCCCACAATGTGTTGTGACTGCAACGACCCTGGCAGGGACTTCCTCCTTGCGACACTTTCTGAGTAACTTGCACGCCATGATTTTTGTGGCCATCCTTGTGGCTGTGTCACTAATGCGCTTAACTATGATTATGTGTGACCCTCTTTCTGTACCATATGTCTTCTTCATTTCCTTGGCCAGTACCTTCTCCTTCGTTTTGTCATCGAGGAACTACGCGGGTGTCTCCCCCCGAGATGGAAGCCCTGTAATATATGTAATGAGCTCTACGTCTATCGAGACAAGCTCTTCCACCCATAGGTATCCTCTGTGGGTAACTTCCATCAGTTGCTTGACGCAGTTGGTTACGTCTCGGCCCCTTCCAAAGTGCGAGATCTCCAACAGGCCTAGAATCTCGGTTTTGGCCAGTCTGGTTGCCCACTATTTTGGTTGGTTAATTGGTTCGTCGAAGTGTCCGATACCCACAGTATCCAGGTAAACCTTCTTTGCAAACTCCAGAAACTTTTCCATGTCGGTCACATCATGATCCGAGTACCGTAGTTTTTCCATGTGGCCTAACAGGTTACCCGCGATACGCACCCCTTCCAGAATGCACGGCAAAACTATGGTTGCGGCAGCCTGCCTGTGCTGTGATCTTGGTACTGGTTGTTTGTCCTTCCAATATGGTGGCTGACTCGAAGTTCCAGCCTCCATTGTTCTCTCTTCTGCATACTCCTCTACTCAGTCGATGACATCTTCTATTGTGCCCTCCTGTGGCTGCTCCGACGCAGCAGTGTGGGAACTTTCTGGTGTAGTCGTTTATGTCTGGTTCGGGACCGTCCCATTAAATCTCGGGGCTTCTTCAGGGTTGTCAGAGCGCAAATGATTTCCTGTCTGTTGGCTCTGTCCTACTTCCGGCATATCGATATCCATGCCGATTGGTGTTGTCAATTGGGTTTCCTCCACCACTGGTGTGGGGCTTCCTAGTTCCATATTGGGCGACGGGATTTCGTCCAAGTTGATGAATTCCAGAGGCCGAGATGGTTGTTGTTCGCTTCCCTGTGGCTACCGCGGTGCCCTGCAGTTGCTTCGAGGTCGTCTGCAGACCTGGCTCGACGCTCCTAGCTTGGGTGGTGCCATGGTGGGAAAGATGTTCTCCATCGAGCTTAGTTGGTTCTATAACTTCTGCGAACTCGCTCTCTGCTCCATATACACTGTCGCTCTATGATTTTCTCAATTTCACAATAACCCTTCGGATCCCCGCGTGCTTACCTTATATAGGAATCGTGTGAAGCTTCTCGGAGACGTTACCCGATTTGCGTTTTAAATTAACTAGCGCTTCTCGCATGCTTTCCATTGAATTCCCTTGACGTCGTCGATTGGCGCGATTAATGTGGCATCCCGTCAATCATTCTTGTCATTCAATTTTGATAGCCTCCATCAGTTGGCATCTATTTGTCGTACCCTCCATTTCCGTTGTTTCTCCCTTTTAGTGAACATTGGTCCGTTCTCTATCGCGCTAACATTTTCGAGTGCGTGTGAGCATTCTCTTTTCAGCGTGCTACCCCTTTGTTGTTATCTTTTGATGTCTGGCGTGGTAACCCCTCTATTGTTGTGCTTAGTTTTTTTTGTTTGTTTGTTTTTTAAGTGCTAGGAGGTCGACTATCCCTATACAGCTTCAGTCGACTCCCATTGATCACCCCTCTGATTTTTGTTCCTCCTAAATCCTTCAACTGTAAAGCTCCCCCATATGTGACGGTCTTTACTTCGTATGGTCCTAACCAATGCATTCTGAGTTTTCCTGGGTGTTGAAGAGATTTACTGTCGTATACCAAGACTAAGTCTCCCTCCTTGAAATTTTTCCTCTTGATATGTCTGTCATGCCAAGATTTATCCCTTGTTTTCTATACTTCTTGGTGAAACCCTGCTAGAATCATATCTTCCTCCATGATCATCAGTTGAATTAGCCTTTCATGTACTACACCTCACTCTGTAATGTTGGTAATTGTTGCTACACGCAGACTAGGTACCAAGAACTCTAATGGCACCATTGCTTCTTGTCCATACACTAATTTGAATGGTGTCTGCCTTGTCAATTTTTTGCATGTGGTCCTGTATGCCCACAATACTGCTAGTATCTTCAAGTCCCAATCATCCTTATTAACGTTACAGATCTTTGTCAGTGCACTCTCGAGGATCTTATTAAAGACTTCCATTGCTCCATTTGCTTGAGGATGATATGGTGTACTATTTTGATGATAAACTTCAAACTCCTCAGTCATAGCCTTAATAGTGTTGTTAACGAAGTGAGTGCCTTGGTCACTCATCAAAATCCTTGGGCATCCAAATCTAGTGATCACTTGCTCAAACAAGAAGTGTGTTGTTGTCTATGCACTGTAATATTTTACTGGTGATGCTTATGCCCATCATGTTAAGTACTCTATCGTAATAATAATGTACCTCGCTCCTTACCTTTTTGTTGGTGGGTTAATCGGTCCCACAAAATCTATTGCCCATTTGTCGAATACCTGCAAGGTTACTTGTGGTCTCAGGGGCATCTCGTCCCTTCTATTTGGTTTACCGACCCTCTGACATACATCACATTTCTGGAAGTATTCCTTTGAGTCTTTGTGAACAGTCGGCCACCATAGTCCTGCTCGCAATACCTTCTGCATGGTAGCTTTGTCTGCATAATTTCCTCCTGCTATTCCCTTATGGGATTCTTCTAAAATCCTAGGTCTTTCATGTTCTAGCACACATCCTCTCAAGATGTTATCTGCACCCATTTTGTATAAGTGTCGGGCAATCAATTGATAGTCTGCAGCCCAGACTACCAGGTTTTTCTTCTGCGCAGTGTTGAATTATTGTGGCGCAGTCCCTGTACTCAAGTATTGAATGATGTCTACGAAGTATTCGTCGGCTACTGGGACTGAAAATAAATGTCTGTCGGGAAAGTTGTCCTCTAGATTTGTAGGTTCCTCTCTGTTAGTGATCCTTGACAGGTGATCAGGTCCTGCAGTCAACTTCCCTGGTTTGACTATCACTTCAAAGTCAAATTCTTGGAACAACAATAACCATCTACAAATTCTCCCCCCCAACACTGGCTTGTTGACGAGGCATTTGAGAGTTGAATGGTCTATAGGCATCTTAAAATGTTTCCCCAATAAGTAATGTCTGAACTTCTGAATCACATAGACCATAGCTAAGCCTTCTCTCTCTGTGGTATTGTAATTCTGCTTCGATTCTGACAGTTTTATGCTAGCGAATGTTATAGGATGGTCCAGTTCTCCTTATCCTAGTTGTGCTAGAATAGCTCCAAGTGCTATGGCCGAGGCATCTACATGCACATGGAATGTCTTTTCCCAATCTAGGAATACCAGTATTGGTTCAATTACCATCTTCTCTTTCAGGGTGTCCAATCCTCACTGACAGTCTAAATTCCACTGAAACTTGTTGTCTTTTCTTAACAATTTCTCCATTGGCGCAGTAATCTGTGCATAGTCTTTTATAAATTTCTTTTAGTCTCCTGTGTGTCCTAATGTTGCTCTTAACTGACGTAATGATTTTGGTGGTGGTAAATTAATAATTACTGCAATCTTGGCAAGATCTACTAGCAAGCCTTGTTTGCATACTATATGGCCCAATAGTATCCCAAAGGGTGTTTAGAAGATGCACTTCTTGATGTTTAACGATATTTGACATTGCCCGCATCTTTCTAACATCAGCCTCAACACCCCTACATGGTATTTCAACAAACTATAGACTTTCCAATCATCCAGATACACTTCTAGAAATTGGTGGATGAATTCTTTGAATGCAGCTATGACTACTCTAGAGAATATTATTGGTGCATTATTCAATCCAAACGACATGACTGTGTACTGGTAGGGTCCCCATTCTATGGAAAAAGTGGTCTTGTATCTGTCTTCCGGGGCTATCTTAATATGTATGGTCGTTGTATGATCGGTCTTTCCTCAGCTCTGAGAGGTATCTTCATTTCACCTAGCTCTCCTGCTATGCCTTTCATTTCTGTGAGCGTTGTTGGGAACAAGTTGTTGTACTCGTGCAGTAACTATGTTATGCTTTACATTGTTTGTTCATCCTAGTAGTCTCCAATGTTGGCCATTTTGAGATTCTCAAGTGTCCCAATGTTGGTTTTCTTCACCTTGATCGACACAGCAAATACTTATGATTACAGAGGTGGACCTTCCACTTCTCTTTCGCCTTCAACTCCCTCAATGTGGATGTTTTGTGAGTCGTCTTCATCTGGTGCTTCTTCCTGCACATGGTAACATGACAGTAGTTCCTTTACTGTCTATTTGTTTTGTTGTTGTTCTTTTGTTATGAGTTCAACTTCTTGTTCTTTAAGGAATATCACCCCTCTAATTTGTTTAAGTGTTGAGTCTATGTTGGGGTTCTCATGTTCGAATGAGAAAGTGACTGTAAAATTATGATGTAATATTGTCCAATTTGTAGTTCCTTTGCACAATTCCTGGTCTGTATACCAGTTTGCTGCGATCTCTTCTAATGTGTGAACAAAATGATGAGGCCATTCCTCCGGTGGTGTCATCCTCCATAGCGTTTTGCACTTCTCCAAGTGTTTCACTTATGTCCCATGTCCATCATATTTCCGCAGTTGGTTGCTTCCATGTTCTATGCCAAACCTGATGCGTAGTAACTGCTTACATTGGTACCAGTCCTTAATTGTTTCTTTGTGTGCACCCCACCATTTTGCAGGTGTTGCCTTGAGTGCTATATCCAGTGCTAAGAGCTTCTGATTTTCTAACACTTCGTCTTCGTATCATGTTAGGAATACTTCTAAGTCATTCACCCCATGGAAGCTGGGAGGTTCTCTTATCTCCGTATCTACCCATCTTACTGCGCGGTCTATTCTTGTGCATCTTCTTGTAGAGACTTCGTGTAACCTCTACTACCAATTTTCTAAGCCCGTATCTGAGTCTGACGCACATGAGGTGATGCTTCTCCAACTGAGTACCCCATCTGCAGTTGGGTTCACATAATATTCTTCTCGCGCAGTTGTTCTGTACAACTAGTTAATTTCCTCCAAGTCCAAGCAAGTAGGTTCTACAAACCTTTCCCCTTCAGATGGGTCCAATGGCACAATGATTGTGTAGTCTCCTGACTCGAATGTCATCTTCCTCGTCTTTAAGTTGATTATGGCTTGATTTTCAAACGCCCAATCCAAGCCAAGCAATGTCGGGTAAGGTGTTGTGTCATCCACTATCTCTATTACTTTGAAGTCGGCTTTAGTGCGCACTCCATCCAGATCTATTGTTACCTCTTTTAGTCTTCCAATTGGTAGAACTCGGTGTTGATTCGCTAGTTTCAGTTGAACAGGTGAATATCCTAGTGTAGGTTCTCCCATGCATTTCCATGTCTTCTTGGGTAGCACATTTACTTCGGATCCTAAATCCAGTATAATATCTCCCATGTTGAAATCTCCAATGTTAGCGTTCAGTCTGAATCCCCTGCTTGTTCTCCTCCTTGTATGCAGATGATTAATTGTTTTTTGTTCTAGCTTTCCTTCTGCTTCTATGTTACATCTTTCTAGCATATTTTGTAATACTTTAACAGATGGTGCATCATTTAGTAGTTTCACACAAGATTGCAAAAAACCTTTAATCGTACTTACTTGTCCCAGGGGTTGTGCTTCTTTGGTGTGATCCAGCGATGGAGGCATCTCGTACACTGGTACTTCCTTATTATGTTGCACAATTGATGTCGATGCAATGTTTGGCTTTAGGAATTCTATTCTAGCCTGCTTGAATGTCTCATTTTCATTTTGCGTATCAAACTGCTTGTTCGGTTCGGCATTCTTCTTCACCCATTGGTGTTGTGCTAGATCTTGTCTTCCTGCGTTGATTCTTGTTTTAGCTCCTCCCCGCGTAACTATGTTGATGTTTCTTCTTTCATCCCTCGCTTCTGTCAAAATCCATTGAACATTTTGATTGTTCTAATTTCTCTTCTCTAGATATTCCCTAATAGTGTGGGACATTCTTCTATGTCATGATCTGATGCGCAACAATACATACATGTCGCGGGTGGAAGTGGACATTCTCTTGAATAGTGTCCTGGTTGTTGACAATTGTAGCATACCATTGGTCCTCTGCCTCTTCCAAAGCCTCCTCTTTCTCTTCCTCCACCTCTTGAACCAACTCGATCCCCTCATGGCGCATTATACGGAGGCGCCTGGTTATACTGCACGGGATTATAATGTGATTGTGCGGTATTGTATTGCGGCTACGCAATGTTATATTGTTGTTGCGCAGTGTTATACTGTTGTTGCACAGTGTTATACAGGGTTGGTACTTGGTTAAACTGTGATGCGGCTTGCCCAGTCATCATTTCTGCCTGCACCCTGTAAGAATCTGATGTTCTTTCCCTCATGAGGTCCATGGTTCTGCAATCTTTGTCATCATGGCCTACTGACTTGCAAAAGTTGCAATACGAGCTCTTTGGTATTTTCTAGTACTTCTGCATCATTGGGCAATGGTATGGATCATGTCCTTGTTTCTTACAGATCTCACACCATAGTCTTCATGTTGGCAATGGGTTTGGCATTCCTGTTGCCATGTACTGCGCGAATGTCGAACATTCGTTCTTATGGTGTCCTTATGTCCTACATGTGGTACACCAAATGACTTCTCTTTTGTCCTTACCTTTGTTCTGGTTTAGCTGGAATGTTAAGTTCTTTAGATCCTCCTTCAGCTCCTTTATAGATGGATCTGTCGTCAGATATTGGTTTTCTTCCAGTTGTAGGGTTGTTTGTGGAGCCTCTGCCTGTGTCTGAAACTTTTGTTGTCGCAACGGGTATTTCAAGTGTGGTAGCAGTGAATTGACGAACAGATGCCTATGTTGCATATTTTTCATGACATACTTTAGCTTTCCCTTCAATCGTTTGAATCTCTGCTCAATCTCCCATATCGATTGTCCTGGTTTCTGTCTAATCTCTATCATCTCGTTCATGTATTGATCCTTTGAGCTAGGCTTCTAGAACTCATTTATCAACAGCTTTTTAATATCTCCAATTGTCCTGGTTGTCCCTGGCGGACTGTTTGCAGCTAAACTCATGTACCAATCCAGTGCATGATATCTCAGCATGATAGCTAACTGTGCAAGTTTAGTGTCTTCATCGGCGATCTGTTTCACTTCCCAGAGCTTTTCACAAATACACAGGTACTTCTCCGGGCTTTCGACGCCTCTCCTTTGAATTCTGGTAACCTGATGGTGGGATCATGTCTTGCCATCATGAATGTTGTAATATCATCTCCGTGTGGTGTAGATACTTGACTAATGCTTCCTGAACTGGCTCCCCCAATTGTTGTTCCTTGTGTAGGTGTACTTCATGTTGTCTTCCTTCTCCTGAAATTCGATTGTCTAAATGGTGGTGTTCTTCTTGGTGTATTAGTCGTGCATGGGTTTATGGGTTCCACACTGAAACTGAGATGGATAGGAGTGTTGCATTATATTCCCGCTCTTGGACCTCTCGTCTTCCTTTCATATGTCACACGCAGGATTTCCTCAATCTGCTCCACAGCCCGGAGATCCTCTACCTCTTCTTCATCACTTGTTAATCCTTCCCTCGCGGCTACGGCTCTCTTCTTGGTGTTCACCTTATATTGGTAGGGTACTCCACTGCGCGTTTTCCCAGTTGTCACCATGATCTGCTTGATCTGGTCTTCGTCCATCATAATTGGGTCCAAGGCCTCCTCGTTCTTTCCTTTATCCACTTCTCCTTCCATTTCTCCTTCTCCTGTTAGTGCTTCCCCCCTTCCCCCATGCACGCAGGGAAGTTTAATTGTCTGACTCCATTGTCATTACACCTTTGTTATATAGTAATATCTTAATGGAAGTATATAATGATCTGATGTACCTACCTTGAGGTCCTTTCAAGAACTCTTGTTCAGTTGCAATGTAAGACTTTATTGTATCTACTGTAAATTCTGTGATAAATCCCACACATGTTGTCTAACCAGAAATCCACTACGCACGTAAACTTATTATCAACTCGTTGCAATTGCATGATCTCTTCAGGATCCACTCTAGTTGTCTGATCTGATTTGTAGGATGGTTGTCTTTCAATCTTTTATCCACTCCTGCAATACATGTGGGAAATCACAAAAAAATACTTCATGCAAATCACTGAATACGTACTTGTCCAAATATTTGCGCGGTGTCAACTTCGGGTTTCTGTTATCTTTCTGCGCAAACTCTATCTCCTTTGTCTTCAACCAGCTCTCTATCTCTGCCTTCGTTGGATTCCACGATCTCAACATCCCCTTCTAGATTCTCATTCTCTTAATGTTTTGTTATCCAGTCTGGCATATCTTTGACGCATCTTCAGTAGATCTCAGATACTCAATCCCATCATGTTCCAACCAACCGGAAATGGAACCATTTGTTGGCTATCTTCTTCTACTTAGGATTCTTTATGGGTTATTTTGATCCTACCTTACTATCATAGATTGATCCTAGTTCATATTTGATAAGCTCCCAACAAAATCCCTCTAAAACTATCAGCCCCTCTGGTAGACCAGAAGGAAACGCAGCACACGTGTACCGCACAGTCTCACCCGAGATAACTCTATGGGTGGTTGCAATACTTAGGTGTTTGCAACCTGGGAAGAAGTGGAGATCTGTGGTTGTACTTTGTATTCTTCATTCATTCAGTCTAATATCAAATTATAGCAGTCATTCTATTCATGCATGTGGAATATCAGATTGAACTAGTTAATTCATTCATCTAACATTCACCATTTAACAGTAATAAGGATGCATACATGCATTCACATAACACGGGTGTTACCGTGGTTCACCCCCTCCTAGGCTACGTCCACAAAGATCTAGCTCTCAAGCTTTTATTATGGTTCAGTAATATATCATGCCGCGCGTGGTTACAATCTTAGATCTTACTCTCTTCACAAGCTCCTCGATCCCTGTGAGGCTGACTAGATCACACCAAGCTCCCCAGCCTGCGATCTAACCCTCGAGATCGAGTCACTCACTACTTCCCTAGCTCACCAGCTTAATGACTCGTACTGTTCTTACAACTCTCTCTTCCTATGTGTATCTCTTTCAATCTGTCTCCCTTCTGTCTCCTAAGTACTACTTATTTATATCCTTAGCTCACCAGCCATTACAATACATTACAAAAACGCTAACCCTAACGTCGTTAGGTCTTCCTTGCATGTGTGTCTCGCCTGCTTCTCTTCCACGTGTTGCTTTTCCTTCTAGTTGTCATTTCCTCCTTGCATGCTTCTCCTCCAAAAATAGCCTTTCTCCCTGACTCGACCTGCATCCAACAAATTTACATGTAAAAGATTGTTCTTCCCAAATAAAGCAAATTGAGAAAGAAGCTTATGTAGAGCAATCTCAAGGTTTTGAGGTATACCAGAAAGAGACCCATGTATGCAAATGGAAGAAGACCTTGTATGGATTCAAGCAACTTGATGCAGAGTATCTCATATACAACAGAAGCGTGGTGAAAACTTCCTATGACAGAGAAAGTGTATCATAATGCTTACTCAGAAGTTCAGGATGATGGATTGAAAATCTATAGCTAACTCCCATGATAACAGATATGAAGAAGTTGAAGCAACTCTAATCCAGTGGATCTGTCTCAATATTGAAAATTGATTGGCTCGTTAATGTATTTGGAGAATACTCAGTCGGATATTTGTTTTGTGGGACGTTTAAATTATGACATACAGTTGCATGAATTTATCGATTTAGATTGGGCAAGGAGTGAAGATGACAGAAGAAGTGCTACTTGGATATGTTTCAGTTTGAGCTTTGCCACAATGTCATGGGCTAGCAGGAAACAGAAGTCTGTTGCAATCAACACTACAAAATCAGAGTATATTGCAGTTTGTGATGCTTGTACAAAAGCAATAAGTTGATTTATGGACTGTCTAATCAAGGGTTGAATTCGACCATGATATATTGTAATGATCAAAGCTATGTGAAGCTTTCAGAGAAACGAGTGTTCCATGACAGGCCGAAGTACATTGAGATCAAGCATTATATTCTCCGTGATAAAGTCCAAAAGAGAGAAGTGGTTCTCCAGTATATCTCCACAGATGAACAGATAGCAGATATTTTGGTAAAGCCTTTGTCCAAGATGAAAATTTTGCATACTTAAGAGACAAGTTGGTGCTCGTGGAGACGATTTCCTTATTGGAAAAAAAGAAGTGATTACTCCCAGGTTGGGAGAGAGAACTGATATATTATTGATTTATGGACAGTGATTTTCCAGTTCGGAAAATGGTCCAGGATGGGCAATTCCTTTCCAGTTCAGAAAGTGGTTCGAGATTTCTGACGGACATGCATTTTCCAGTTCAGAAAATGGTCTAGATCGGACAGTCATTTTCGTAATGAAAATGGTATGATAGATTGTTGATGTACCATAGACATTAATTCTCCTTGTGGCCAGTGTGGGGGAATGGTCTAGGACAATCATTCTTCTTGGCAGACACTCTGAGTAGTGGTCAAGTAGAATGGTCTGCCTCGTCGGACAGTCATTCTTTCTAAGTTCACAGTTGTGAGCAGTTTCAAAGAATGGTTGGTTTTGGAGGTGGGTGCAGCACAGTCATTTTCATAGGAAATTGTCCGGACAGTCATTCCCTAGGACAAACTCATTCTCTCTAGGTTGCACTATGATTAGTGCCCGAGGAATGGCCCAGTTAGGCGAATGGTCCAAGTTCAACAATCAGGGATAGGCATTCACTAGAGCAAACTCATTCTCTCCAGGTTGTACTATGATTAGTGCTAGAGGAATGGCCCAGTTAGGTGAATGGTCCAGGCTCAGAAATCAGGGACAGTTATTCTTCTATGCTTGAGAAGAATAGTCGAGATAGCCCATCGATGATGTTATATATTCTGAGGGCATATGCTCTTCCAGATCTCACAAATGTGAGTGGAAGAATGGCCCAGATGACTCAATTTATATCATGATATTGTTTTATGCAGGTTAATATCAGGTGATATGATTGTTGTGGAGACTATGTCTCTGGACAGTATTTGTATGCTATTGTGGTGGATGTGAACCACTGGTAGTGATTGTGTGTCACATTAGTCATTTGCTGCTAGGAGTGGTTGTGTACCACTGGGTAGTAGTTGTGTACTATTATGGATAGACGCAGTTGTGTTCTATTGGATGGCATTGTTCTGATTGTCGTGGAGACTATCACTAGTGTTGGAGATGATTTCCAGCTAGATGGATAGTCAGTATGTTGATGGACAGACATTCCCCCTGTGGAAAATGTTCTAAGACAGTCATTCTTCTAGGACGTATCTCCAGATTAGAAGAATGATTCTTGTATCACTCTGTGGAGTGACTGACTTATTCAACATCATGTCTGATTACTCAGATGGAGTATGGCTTCGAGAGATAATGCAGTTGATGCTATCAGATGATATTGATAGTGATGATGGTGCTCATGATTTGACCATGAGATAGCATGTGTGTCTATGATGATGTTACAGGTTGAATGGTTTGTTTGTGCTCAAGACCATTGCCTTTAATACCTCCCTAGCTAGGAAGGAGTGTTGATATCATGTTAGCTGCGAGAGGTATTAACCTCTACATGTAACTCTGAAGAGACTAGAATATTTCAGGAAGCAAGAGAAACCCTAAAACGTTGGATAATAACCCTAGGAGACAAATCGGCTCAAGAGAATATTTATTATTGAGTTATTAGCCTCAAGAAGTAGAAGTCCACCCGGTTAGGTCACTTGGAGGACTATAAATAAGAGGGCGCTAGAGCTCATTTGTCATACTCTCTCTCACAATTGCATAAGACCAGTGGTGCGCAAGTCTAGAGAGGAGCTGCAGCTACAGCTGTTGCAACTCGCATTTCGGTTTTGGCTTGGACTTTCTCTTTGGTTATGGTTTGGACTTTCTGCCTAGTACGCTAGCTCTAGAGAGAGGTACGCTGCCTTGGTTGGCTATCGGTTCTAGGGTTTGCTTCTGGAATTATTCTCTCTGTCAAGGTTAAGGTGCTCAGGGGTGGCCTTTGTGCCTATGGTCGGGTGACAATATTGTTATATTGTCTATGGTGAAACAAGCACACATGTTATTCTAACACTTACTTTGTTGAAGGCAACCAAGAGAATATGGCTAATGATGCTTTGTAGTAGGTAGACCAAGGTGTTTCACCACATGTTCGAGCAATGTTCTTATGAACCTTGTTATCAATGATGACATGGAGAGGTTGTAATCCTTTGATATGACAATTGAGATGAAACAAGTGCTATCATTCTTATGTCACTTCAAGAAGTGTATCATTTGGTCTAGCAACGGCATCAAACATGTAGGGATGTTCCTAAGCATAGGTTGCAACAACTAAGCATAGGTTTGAACAACTAAGCGATCAAGGATTTGAGCACGCAACATTCAAATTCATCAAGTGTATTGACGTGGTGATGCCCACACTATTTCTCACCTTGCCCTTGTCTTTGTTGTGCTTTGATGCAAGGGTGCTACATTGTTGGGGAGTAGGAGGTTGTTTCTTTTGCTAGAATCGACCTTTGCACAATTGTTGCACCTATGGCCACAAGAGTGTTATGTGCATTTCCTATATACTTGTCTTACATTCGTGTCAAGATTAATTGACACTTGTTTACATCAACTTGCTTCTAAACTTTTCTTCAATCTTGGAGGCATATCGATATGCTTGACCCAACGTTGTGAAGTAAAAAACGTGTGGAAGATCATTGATATACTTCAAGACCCAACGTGTGGAAGATCATTGATATACTTCAAGACATTGTATTGCTCAGTGTCGCACACATCCAAAGAAATCATCAAAGAGTGAAACTCATTAGTGTAGTCTTGAACAATTTGGTCTTTCCGCTAGTGCAAGAGTTTCCATATGAAATACCAATCATCATATTCTTGAGGGGATAGAACTCCTCACGCACAACCTCCACAAACTTGGACCAAGTAATAATGGGATCTCCATCCTCAGCACACTATTTGTGAAGTGTCTCCCACCAACAAATTATTAAAAGAGCCATCTTCAATGCCAAAAAGGTGATATTTTCCTCATCCATATAGGGATTACCAGAGAAATATGACTATAATTGTTGCAGCAAATAATCCAATGCATCAGCATCGATCTTATCTTGAAAAAAAAAATCTCCAGATTGAATTGAAACTTGAAAGGTGATGCATTTTGAAACAGAGTTGGCTAAAGAACCCATGGCTGCAGTGGAACTGAATTACAGCATCAAGTCGTGAAACTAGCTAAAAATGTGGTCCTCCAATTCTCTAAAGCCTCATCCAAGAGATGTTACAGCACTGCAAAATCCATGGAGGGCAGTTTGGTAGAGTCAACCATTCTTGTCTTCCTACATTGAGTAGGTGTTGAGTCCAAGATAGAGCCGGGTTGTATTCCTTCACACCGGTATTGTGATATTGTCCGAGCAGACATAAACTATGCTCAAGTACAAATGATCGGCACCAATAGCCTAGGATCAGTGGTGCAAAGGACAACTCCAAACCCCAGTGAGTTGAAAGTTATAAATGAACCATGAATATGCAAAAACTAGCTATGCTATTATATTACATACACATTCACTAATGAAACATAAATATAGCATAAGCAGCTCTTCCATTAATCATCAAAATGGGGAATTAAAAAATAGTGCAACCAACAAGGAATGAAAGATCAAGAAATCTTGTATTCCAAAGTTATGAAAAGAACTGAGGTTGAATCTTAAATTCTTGTTGACTAAAAGACATAAGAGAGCTAACAGAGTGCACCCCTATAAATGGTTGGCCTTCCATAACAGTTTTGGGTGGTTGTAGATATTCCTGTCACTGTAGCATCCTAGTTGTCGATGCACAGATGGAATTTTGAAGGTCACATGTGCAGAGCTGCTGAGGTGTGTGCATGCAAGCTACTAGATGTGTGTGCATGAACTGGAAGATGGCACGCAGAACTGGAACTTGATGCACCAACATTGCAGAGCCCTTATAATCGAGCAGAGATTCTACCCCTTAACCCCCCCCCAAAAACCCCCCAACACACCATCAACAGCAATGGAGGTCGCCAAGGGCGCTGCCCCTTGGACTGATGCACACATGTCCGCTCACACTCATCTGCATCTACACTCGAATCATCATGACATTGTGAACAAGTCCCTAAAGTATATCTCAAGCTTAGTGCTAGCTTGCCAACATAAAAAAGTGAAACTCCACTCTCAAAGAATTGTATCATCAAAATATTACAACTCATCTAAGAAAGAAAATGACTCGGCACAAGGTTAGTTTAGTTACAGAAGCAAATCTATATAGATATCGATATTAACATACATGGAATAGTTATTATTCAAAGTCCCTTCTGCAGCATGTGTCACTTTTAATCATTAGTCTCATAATAAGGCCGCCATCTAAGATGGAAACATGTTGAATATCATCTGATCTGATTATATTACACAGAATTACAATTAGGTATGGTATGCTAAACTTGAGATTAGATATGTCATAGAGGGAATCAAAGGATTTTCTGCAAGATCATATGAATCTAAACTAATAGTTGAAATATGCTCTAAAGCCAAGTTCAATGATCAATGTTAATTACAGGTGCAATGGTATACCATAAATGTGCCATAAAATTTTCAGTAAATCATTGTCTTCACTCTTCAATGAATTAAGGTAAAATCAAGTTGCTCCCTCGAGATTCAATTCAATAGCTCTCATTCCATATTGCTCTACAGTATTCAGCTGTTGAATCCCTTTGAAATATACTTCAAATAAGCGAACTCTATGAACTGCCTTGGTCCATTGACTTCTTTGAGTGTGTACATATAATGCCAACGAAATACCATTATTTGAGATATTCCTTTTTTCTCTCTTCTTTTGTGAAGTTGCAATGAGTCAGCTGAATTCTATCGACAATACAAAATGTTAAATTGGCAAGGACTTAAAAGTTATCTGGTGGATCTTTAAATAACTGCAAGGTTTCATATTTAACTGCCCAGTGGACAACAAAGAAGTGATAGAACATTTACAAAAGAGAGACAGCCCAGGACCTCAAAGACCACAAGCTGATTGCAACAAGATACATGCAGCCAATAGAGTATGGCAATGAGAAGAGGTGTCAACCCACTAGAGCGTTTTGAGCTCAGTAGAGGCTATGGCACAGGCAAGTGATGGTAATAAACTTTGGATCGAACTTGACATTTCTATCAACCATCACTTTACCAAGGGTATCACTTAAAAGAATACTCTAAACTGCAATTAAATGCATGTTCTGCATTTCCTCTTCCAGCTCTTTGACCTTCTCAAGCATGCCTTCACTTATGTAGGCCTCTTTCATGGTATTAAATGTTACCTGATCAGGTATGCATCCCCTATCCTGCATTTGTTTAAATACTTTCTCCATTTCAGTCAGATCTCGAGCCCTTTGGCAGGCATCAATTGTCGTATTATAAAAGGGTGTATCAGGAATAACATCAGAATTCTCCACATATTGCACAATCATTTTTATCTGATTGAATTTACCTGCTTTACCATATGCACTGATAAGAGAACAGAAAGTTACAGAATCTGGTTTGGCACCCTCCAATCTCATTTGATTAAAAGCAAACTCCATCTGCCCAATTTCACCTGTCCTTCCAAATGCATCGATCACAACATTATAAGTTGCAGTTGTCCATGAGAGAGACAATTTTTGCATGTACTCCATGATCGCAGCCATTTTATCGTACAAATTCTCTTTTGCATATGAACTAATTAAGATCTCAAACGTCCTTATATCTGGCTGAATACCAATATTTTGAAACCTCTGATACCATTTTTCCATTATCTCAATTTTCCCTATATTACCAAAGACCCTGATAATGGCATTCATTGTCCACTCATCAGGCTTACAATTCTCACTTATTAACATCTGTGCAAGTACATCTTCCATTTCTTGAAACATGCCTGCTTTCCCATATCCATCTATAAGAATATTTTTGGTGACAATGTTGGGCACAATTTCATGGCTTGACATTTCTTCAAGAAGCCTATTAACCTGTTCAAAAAGAGAGGCTTCAAAACAGTACTTTATGAGTATACTATATGTAAAGACATCAGGTTGGCATTGAGGAGTGCTTTTCATTTCTTCGAGGATAGAAAATGCCTTGTCAAGATCACCACTTCTGCTATGTGCAGAAATAAGTGCAGTGTAAATTTGAGCATTTATTTCACATCCTTCTTCCTTCATCATTTGGAAAAGTGAACAGGCATGTTCAGGTTGCCTACACCTGCCAAGCAGGACAAGAAGTTTCTTGTATGTATTAATCTTTGGTTCATACCATGATTGTTCACGCAGCATTCCAAATATCTGCCATTAACAAGAGGACCAAACAGGTCACTTACCAGGAGAAAATGGGCAGATCAGGTTAAATAAATAATTGGATCATAAGCATCAAGGAATAAATGGAATTGTCAAGATATATTCAGAACTACTTAGTTAAAACCCTATCAATCTAACAAGACATGTAATAGTTAGAATAAAGCATTTGCTAAGAACATTATACCCCTTCAACTGCTCTAAGGAATTTCATGTTACCGTGTGAAGAAATATCCTCAACTCAACCTGAATACGTAAATAATATAAATAATTACATGAAATAAACAAATGAAAATTTGGAAGGACTTCCCATAATTTTACAATCAGAAGCATAAAAAGAATGTCTAGGAATGAAAAGGCCCTTGCTACATGTTGCCGTCCTTATACCCACTTGCAAACGTCA
>ML783443.1:180805-193907 GCA_009831015.1 Picea engelmannii | reverse complement strand
AGTTTGTTTTGTCCTGCTTGGCTTTCTTTGAGGGTTCCCTTTCTTCGGCAACTGATGCTTCGTGTGTTTCCTTCCTTTTCTTTAACTCGGGACAATGATTCTTGTAGTGACCATACTTTCGACAATTGAAGCATTGTATTCTTAACATATATTTTTCTTGATTTGGTTTCTTCCTGGAGCCAAACTTCTTTTTATTCCTGAAATCCTTGAACCTTACTGTAAAGGCTTGATCATCGTACTTCTTTTGGGGTTTCTCTTTTGCACTGATTCTTGATTCTTCTTGTGCACAGCAAGTCCAAAGTTCTTCAAATGTAGGATACTCCTTCCTTGTGTTCATGTTTGCGGCAAATGCATCCCATGTCTTGGGAAGACCATTGAGTACTATGTTTAACAATTCCTTCTCTGAAATGATCTCTTCAATAGCTTGTAGTTGATCTCTTAACTGAGAGATTCTCACGAAGTATGATGCTATGCTGTCATCATCATTCATCTTCATGTCACAGCGCTCATTCTTTAGACTCATTACTTGTCCAATGTTTTTGACTGAGAAGAGGTTTGTTAGGGCATCATACATCTTCTTAGATGAGTCAAGATGGGAGATGTAGGGTATCAAGTGGTCTTTTATAGAGTCCACTATGATACTCATGGCATTGATGTCACTATCTCTGAACTTCTCCATAACAGCAACATTCGACGGTTCCTTCTCTTTTCCTTCTTCAAACTCTGGTTCCACGATCTTTCCTTTCACAATATCCAGCACTTTATTCTTGGCAAAGATGAGGTCAATCCTTCTCTTCCATGCTCTTAAGTTAGAAGCCCCATCTAACTTGTTTTCTGACTTTATAGAGTAAGTCATGATTGCTTTGACTTGGTCAACCCTAGATTTGACCAAAAACTCAAACTTGGCGTCTTGGCTTGCTGAGAGTACCAAGAGATGCGCTAGGCTAGGGCGCACTAGACTATCCAAAAATTAGGTCAATCCCTTCACTTAAGGTGCCTCAACGAGAGAGTTAGAGTTTCTGCAACTACACCTGCTAGTAACCCTAGCGGCAGTGCTTTGGTAACTGCTCCTGCTAGAAACCCTAGCGACAGTTCTTCAACGAGCTTAATATCCTTATGGCTATGCTCCCTTCCAGTGGTTAGACTGAATGAAGGAGGTGTGGGCCCATAACCTGTTAGAATATAATGGATGTGCTTGTTTAACCATTGACAATATCACTATTGTCACCCAACCATAGGCCGAAGCCACCCCCGAGACCACCCCCGAGCACCTTAACCTTGATAGAGAATCATTTCAGAAGCAAACCCTAGGCTAGATAGCCAAACAAAGGGTGGCGCATCTTTCTCCAATGATAGCACACCAAGCAAGAGAAACAAGAGTTGATCAAAAAGTCCAAACCCAGAGAAGACTGAGGCTATAGACTGGCGGCAACAGCTTCTCCAGAACTTGCGCACAAAACTGCCCAACTACAGTGCGCACAAGTGTGCTACTGCAGTTTTGAGAAAATGATTGTCAGAATGAAGACTGGCCTCCTGTATTTATACTAAAATGGCAAACTGCCTGGGCCGACTTCTCATTCTGGGTGCCTATTTTCTCAGTATATAATATTTCCTTTAGCTGACTTCTTCTCTTGGAGGCTAATAACCTAATACAAATTATCCTCTTGAGCCGACTTGTCTTCTAGGGTTATTAGCAAAATAATTAGGGTTTCTTCTTGCTTCCCGGAATATTCTATTCTCGTCAGGTTTACAAGTGGAGGTAAATACCTCCCGCAACTACCATAATATCAACACGAGGAGGTCGGCAAGGTCCCAAGTTTGGGGGCCCACCACTAGGAGGAGAGAGCAGCAGCAGTGGGCAGAAGAGAGACATGAGCACAGTGAGATGCTTTGCTAGTGGAAAGATGGGTCACTATGCAGAACAGTGTCCCAAGAAGAAGAAGAAACAACAGGATGGGTCAACAGCAAAGACAGAGAAGATAGAGTTCAATGAGAAGTTTACGAGAGAGTGTGCATTCGTGACTACTTTGTCTGTTGTTACACAATCCAGCATTAGATGGGGACGCGGAGTTGAGGAGGACCGACTGACTCATAACAGTGATTCAGAGGGAGATCAGACTCAGTGTCCTTGGACACCATCATCAGAGTGGGTGATTGGTCCACCTAGGATAGCTTCAGTTTCAGAGTTGTCGAGTAGATAGAGAGTTGGTGCTACAGCTTCAGAGCATCAGAGATTGATGAGGAGGAGCAGCAGGGCACCACGGAGGATTCAGCCTCACTTAGCTACAGAGACGGGCAGATCAGGTTTTGGATCCACTTCAGGTGGAAGCTACTTGGCGAGAGGCCAAGTTGAGAATCTTGGTGAGATGCCGAGATCTAGGTACTCTTGGTGAGATACCAAGAGGGGGAGACTCTTGTTGAGATGCCAAGAGAGTGACTCTTGGTGAGATGCCAAAAGTAGGGACTGTTGGCAAGATGCCAGGAGGCGGAAATCCTTGGTTCAAGACCAAGGTGGAGATCTTTGGTGTGATGCCGAGATCTAGGTGATCTTGGATAGGTGGAGAGACACTTCCATCTATAGATCACGCAGATTGAGCAGATCTGTGACAGAGACTACTTTCAGTGATCAGGGTATAGACATACTCACCGAGTATATGCCAGGAGGCAACCATGTCCACTATAGGGATGATATTGGTGGTGACGAGCGCTTTCCTCGGTAAGAGGGAGTGTTGAGATTTGGGTACCTCGGAAAGTGGTCCCCATGTGTTTATGAGTCTCTAAACACAAAGGGGGAGATTATTACCCTTGTACTTTACTTTATGATTCTAATTTCACTTTGACTTTGGAGATTCAAGTCAAAAGTGAAATATGTCACTTAAGTCATTAAAGTGACAATTAATTCACAAAGTGAGTGAATTAATAGACATAAAGCAAACTAAGGAAAGTGGGTTTCCTTAGTGAGATTTTTGGATTAGATCTCACCCATTGATTAGACTTGGCTAGATTGGATCTAGGACATTGATCTTTTAGGGCTTGGCCAAATGAGACTAAAGGAGGGTATAGTGCATTTATGAGATTCATTCTTCACTTGTGAGAAGAGGAGAAGAGGAGGAGAGCTAGGGCGCATTTCTTGAGGAGAGGAAGGCGCACTTGTTGGAGGTTTTGTCTATTTGAGAGAGGGAAGCCGCATTAGCTTAGAGGAGGTGCTTCCATGGAGGAGGAGGCACACATATGAGCTTGGGCGCATTCCATGGTTGAGGGCGCACTTGGAGGAGGAGAGGCGCACTTCATACATGAGTGATTTGTGTAGGGGAGTTGCGCACTTGTGAGAGGAGAGCCTTAGTGAGGAACTAAGGGCGCACTTAGAGGAGGCTTTTGCTAGAGGAGAGGGCGCACCAAAGCTAGGTGCGCACCATACCATGGAGGAGGGTGCACTTGTGTAGAGGGCACAAACTTCAAGGGAGAATAGCAAGGGTCACTCAAAGCTTCAAGTGGGTAAAGGCAAGATCAAGGCATCTCAGAGGTAAAGGAAAAGGCTCAAAAACAAACGCATCAGGATAAAGACAAAGCAAGCAAGAGGAAGAAAGGATCACCAAGGCAAGGGGCACCTTACTTCACAAGGCTTGTGGGGAGGTCTTCAAGGAACTCCAAGGCATCCGAGAGTGGCTGCTATTGTACCAGGTTCACTTGTATATGTTTCCTGTGTTGTACATTTTGCTTTGAGGTCTTCTATATATATCTGCTCCAAACTAGTTTTCCCCATGGGGGTGGTTTTTCCAGGGTCATGTTGACCAAAAATCTGTGTCAATTTTATGCATGCTTAGAAGTGTAGATCAGCATTTTAAAGTTAAAAATCTAGAGGTAGTGTTATTTGTTTTGATGTATATTGCATGTGCTAACGTTGAGTAAAGAAAACACTTGCAAGGGCATTTAACCATCAAATATAGAGCTGAAAGTTTGGTGACTGTTTGTTGTCCTAAAACAGCAGCAAAAGACAGCCACAGAGTTGAAACTTAGAGCCATACTAAGGTCAAAGACAGACCTTAGATGGCAGCCTCATAGGACCTCAGAAAATCTACATGGTATCAAAGCCAATGGTGGCTTAGACTTGCTGATTTTTGAGCAATTTTGTGAGGTATAAATCAGATCTGTTGGTTGTTTTTGGACAGCAAGTTTACAGTCCAAAACAGTGAGTAAAATTCAGATTTGAAAGTGCCTCTCAATTAGTGCTAGTTGGACAGTTCATGGCAGATTTTGGACAGCATGTTGAAAGAGTTTGTGGACAGCTTGTGGGCAGATTTGTTGGGCTGATTTTGACACTTGTGGACAGCCTCTTCTCACACCTGCGTGGACAGGAGTGAGGTTGTATTTCACGACCTCTTTTCACACCTATATTGCTAGGAGTGAGGTCGGTATTCGCTTGCCTCTTTTCACACCTGTGTTGACAGGAGTGAGGTTGCGTTCCTTTGCAGTTGGAGCATCAGAGTGAGCGCAGTTTGGCAGTGATGTCAGTATCTTAGATGCGTGTGGAGGACAAGCTAGTTGGGGCTAGCAATTGGTCGCCTTGGAAGGCGAGGATCGTCTTTGTCTTAGAGGACCTCGAACAATGGGATATAATTGAGGCGCCTGTTCCTGTTCTTCTTTTTACTGCCCCCGTCTTGTTGGCATAGTTCGGGAAGAGGAAGAACAAGGCAAAGAGGACCATTTGTGATACAGTGCGGGATCATATCATTCCCCATTTGACTGGGAAGACTTATGCATTTGAGATGTGGGCATCTCTATGCAAGTTGTATGAGAGCTCTAATGAGAACCGGATGTTGGTTCTTCATGATCGACTGAGGGGCATTTGCATGCTCGAGGATGAGTCGGTTACTTCTTTCCTTAGTAGATACACCCAGATCAGAGACGAGCTTGGAGCCGTCGGAGAGGAGGTGGATCCCAACTCTATGGTGAGGACAGCTTTGAACAGCATTACGAAACCATGGGGTCCATTGTTGCCAGGGAGGTTATGCCTACATGGGAGAGGATGTCGGATGACTTCGTCCAGGAAGAGACTAGACTAGTAGCAGAGGCTTTTGGACAGCAGCAACAGTCAATTCTGGGTGATGAGGACCTAGCTCTTTAGACAAAGGCCAAGAAGAAGACCGGTCGGGGAGGTCGGCAGAGTCCCAAGTTTGGGGCCCCACCACGGGGAGGAGAGAGCAGCAGCAGTGGGCAGAAGAGAGACATGAGCACAGTGAGATGCTTTGCTTGTGGAGAGATGGGTCACTATGCAGGACAGTGTCCCAAGAAGAAGAAGAAGCAGTAGGATGGGTCAACAGCAACAGCTGAGGAGATAGAGTTCAATGAGAAGTTTGCGAGAGAGTGTGCATTCGTGACTACTTTGTTTGTTGTTACACCATCTAGCATTAGATGGGGAGACAGAGTTGAGGAGGATCGACTGACTCATAGCAGTGATTCAGAGGGAGATCAGACTCAATGTCCTTGGACACCATCATCAGAGTGGGTGATTGGTCCACCCAGAATAGCTTCAGTTTCAGAGTTGTCGAGCAGACAGAGAGTTGGTGCTACAGCTTCAGAGCATCAGAGATTGATGAGGAGGAGCAGCAGGGCACCACGGAGGATTCAACCTCTCTTGGCTACAGAGACGTGCAGATCAGGTTTTAGATCCACTTCAGGTGGAAGCTACTTGGCGAGAGGCCAAGTTGAGGATCTTGGTGAGATGCCGAGATCCAGGTACTCTTGGTGAGATACCAAGAGGGGGAGACTCTTGGTGAGATTCCAAGAGAGTGACTCTTGGTGAGATGCCAAGAGTAGTGACCATTGGCGAGATGCTAGGAGGTGGAAATCCTTGATGGGAGACCAAGGTGGAAATCTTTGGTGTGATGTCGAGATCTAGGTGATCTTGGATAGGTGAAGAGACACTTCCATCTATAGATCACGCAGATTGAGCAAGTCTGTGACAGAGACTACTTTCAGTGATCAGGGTACAGACATACTCACCGAGTATATGCCAAGAGGCAACCATGTCCACTATAGGGATGATATTGGTGGTGACGAGCACTTTCCTCGGTAAGAGGGAGTGTTGAGATTTGGGTACCTTGGAAAGTGGTCCCCATGTGTTTATGAGCCTCTAAACACAAAGGGGGAGACTATTACCCTTGTACTTTACTTTATGATTCTAATTTCACATTGACTTAGGAGATTTAAGTCAAAAGTGAAATATGTCACTTAAGTCATTAAAGTGACAATTAATTCACAAAGTGGGTGAATTAATAGACATAAAGCAAACTAAGGAAAGTGGGTTTCCTTAGTGAGATTTTTGGATTAGATCTCACCCATTGATTAGACTTGGCTAGATTGGATCTAGGCCATTGATCTTTTAGGGCTTGGCCAAAGGAGGCTAAAGGAGGGTATAGTGCATTTGTGAGATTCATTCTTCACTTGTGAGAAGAGGAAAAGAGGAGGAGAACTAGGACGCATTTCTTAAGGAGAGGACTTGTTGAAGGGTTTGTCTATTTCAGAGAAGGAAGGCGCATTAGCTTGGAGGAGGTGCTTCCATGAAGGAGGAGGCACACATATGAGCTTGGGCGCATTCCATGGTTGAGGGCGCACTTGGAGGAGGAGAGGCACACTTCATACATGAGTGATTTGTGTAGGGGAGTTGCACACTTGTGAGAGGAGAGCCTTAGTGAGGAACTAAGGGTGCACTTAGAGGAGGCTTTTGCTAGAGGAGAGGGCACACCAAAGCTAGGTGCGCAGCATACCATGGAGGAGGGCGCACTTGTGTAGAGGGCGCAAACTTCAAGGGAGAATAGCAAGGGTCACTCAAAGCTTCAAGTGGGTAAAGGCAAGATAAAGGCATCTCAGAGGTAAAGGAAAAGGCTCAAAGACAAAGGCATCAAGATAAAGACAAATCAAGCAAGAGGAAGAAAGGCTCACCAAGGCAAGGGAGGTCTTCAAGGAACTCCAAGGCTTGTGGGGAGGTCTTCAAGGAACTCCAAGGCATTCAAATGTGGTTGCTATTGTACTAGGTTCACTTGTATATGTTTCCTGTGTTGTACATTTTTCTTTGAGGCCTTCTATATATATCTGCTCCAAATTGGTTTTCCCCATGGGGTGGGGGGGGGTGGGGTTCCAAGGTCATATTGACCAAAAATCTATGTGTCAATTTTATGCATGCTTAGAAGTGTAGATCAGCATTTTAAAGTTAAAGATCTAGAGGTAGTGTTATTTGTTTTGATGTATTTTTCATGTGCTAATGTTAAGGAAAGAAAACACTTGCAAGGGCACCTCAAAAGGACACTTAACCATCAAATATTGAGCTGAAAGTTTGGTGACTGTTTGCTGTCCTCAAACAGAAGCAAAAGACAGCCACAGAGTTGAAACTTAGAGCCATACTAAGGTCAAAGACAGACCCTAGATGGCAGCCTCATAAGACCTCAGAAAATCTACACCACAGGCATGTACGTACCACCAGAACACACTTAATGAGCAGTCCCCTGCTGTGACATTTGTTTCAGGTCTGAGGTAACATCGCTGGGGTGTTTTTCTGCTATGAAATGTCATGTATTCAGCTCTGAAAATCATCATCATCTCCAGCTTTTGATGTCACAGAAAAATTTGTATCAATATCAGAAAGAACTCTCAGCAGCCCAGTAAACAGATGTGCAAACACACCTCCACACCCCAAATCGTTTATTTCTCCACCAGTCATCAGTTGCTGCCACAGATATATACGTTTGCAGGCCCAGACACTATAATGTATCTCCAAGAGGTCTGGAACAGGGGCTGCTTTGTAACTTTAAGAGACCTTCAATCTGAAAGCAAAAGAAATAGGTCATCCAATTTTTGAATGCAACCTGGCAATTTGTAACTATTCGATGGCGACAAGAACTATCTTCTGTATGTGCATCACCATTGCATGCTTGATTCTGGCTTACTGTCATATTTTGGGCATCATCCTGTATTTCATCTCTAGATGTTTTGCTTGGTTTTGCTTTGCATCATTGCAATAGGATTTCCTGCTGACTTTGGGAGCTTTGTCTTGATCCCTAAGATTCTGACAGGGGGTAAAGCTCTGAGGTAAGACATATCGGTTAAACAACGCTTGGAATGCGATTATACCCTCTTGAGAAACTTCCCTCAAAGTTTCGTTGAGATGCCCTGCTGACTTAGATCAACTGCCTGCTGCATCTCCATCTCCATAGTGTAATTTGCAGTGATTTTGTTAAAAATCATATGCCTCCTAACAGCTTCTAGACTTAGAAAAGATTTCCCTCTCTAATCCAATGCAAACCCTGATATTGTTCTGCAAATACTATTACTACAATCATGCTTGGCTCTAATAATGGCTGCTATCACACGATCATCCTCATTTGAATCTCCAAATTCAGGTTCTGTTTCTATATCAGTATGTATGTCGCTAGCCATGAACTCCTCTTGCTCTATGCTATTCTCATCTCCATACACACCAAACAATGCTACAAACTGAGCACCATAATCAGACTGTCCAGAAATACTAGCAGCATGAGAACAAGTGAGCTCCTTACTGCCTGCACGCCATTCTATCTTCGCAAGCATTACAAACTTTCTTGGAAAGAAATTTTAAGATACCCGTGTTACTGAAGGGGATAACATCTGGCTCCAACTTGGGGACAAGTGTTCTCCTCGGGAGCACAGGAGAACCTCAGTATCTCATCCATAAAATGAAACTGGTAAGCCAATGCAACCACTTCATCATCTCATCTGTACAGTGCCCCTTTCCCCTATGCTTTGCCAGCATAACCAACAAGGTAACATCAATGTTCAGGTGCTCATAAACTGGGATCTCTGTCATCATTGTTCTGTGGACATAACTGTCGCCGCCAGGATAAAAAATGAACCAAATAATTCTAACAACCCAGTATTTCCATTTTCAGGATGCAAGAAGTCCTCCGTTATTCAGATCACAACAGTCATAGACAGGAGTCAGGACTGCCCTCAAAATTCACGATGTATGACCTTGGATTCACCTGCAAAAAGTTCCTACATTCCTCAATTTCCTCATCCAAATCAGGTCATTTTCTTCAAAGGTGGCTTCAATTATGATGTTTTCCTCCTCCAATTTTGAGCACAAATCTGAACTCCTAGACACATCTTCATTGTTCTTCAAAGGGTCAAAGAAACCTTCCTCCACCAGCACTTCATTTTCAGATGTCACAGTCGCCATAGGGGCTTCTTCTTCTAGGACTGCTTTATCTTTGTCATAAACGGGTTCTTGAGAAGAATCATGGGACTGCTCTTGCTGCTCAGAAACTGCCCTGTTCACGACAAGAATATTGAAACCAGCAGTTGATGGCTGCTCCTGTTGCAAATTTGTGATATCCTCTCCAACAATGCCCTTGTCATCCTCCAGTGGGAAAGCCTCATCATCATCAATTTCTTCATTATCTTCAAAAAGGCCAAGAAGGCCCTCTTCCTGTAGGGCTTTCAATAACTCATGATATGTGTCTTCAAAACCCTGAAAGTCTGGACCCCTGTGCTTGAGAAATTCTTCAATGAAAACTGCAACGGAAGGCATACTCCTTGGTTTGCAAGAATGCACCAGTCAATCCCTTTGTGCTCCTAGGGACAGCAAAAACCTTCAACATCACATCTTCATGTTCCACTTTGACCCTTCTAAGATGCTTCAAAACATTTACCACATGTGAGATGGCCAATGATCAGTCACCATCAAATTTTGGGCAATTCTCCCACCATTCTGGTTGGCATTGATTAGAATACCCAGGGATATCCTTGACATCAAAAGCTTTGTACACTTCGTGAAATGACCATGGAACCATCCTTCAACATGTGCAAATTTCAACATGACAGCTCAACAATAAATGAAATTCTCGTACCTTATCACAACAGAGTCGCTAAGGTGAGCAGTAGATGCCTTCACAATGGTGTTTGTCTCACCCTACAAGCACAAACTCTTCAAAATCTGTAAATAACAAGGTCTTTGTTCTTCCAATGGAGTCTTCGTTCACACTTGTTGAGCTAAAGTCCAAAAGCTTGAGAGCAATCATGTGTAACTCAGACTTAGAAATGATTTCCCTTTCTAATCCAATCCAAACCCTGATAATGTTCTGCAAATACTATTACTACTATACTGCTTGGCTCTAATAATGGCTGCTATCACATAATCAGCCTCATTTGAATTTCCAAATGCAGGTTCTGTTTCTATATCAGTATGTATGCATTGTCACTAGCCATGAACTCCTCTTGCTCTATGCTATTCTCATCCCCATACACATCAAACAATGCTACAAACTGAGCACCATAATCAGACTGTCCAGAAATACTAGCAGCATGAGAACGAGTGAGATCCTTACTGCCTGCACTCCATTCTATCTCCATAAGCATAACAAACTTTCTTGGAAAGAAAGTTTAAGATACCCGTGTTACTGCAGGGGGTAACAAGCACCATAACTACATTCCAAATGTCTTCAACTCTCTCCTTGGCCTCTTTGCACATCCTCTTTGCTTCCCAACATCCTCCTCCTCCTCCCTACCACTTTTGAGATGTGAAACTGAACTTGATTTCCTCCTCCAGTAGACTTTGTCAAATTGAGCTACCCTTACAGCCTCTACTCTGCCTTTGTAAGTCTATCAACCTAGAGAGGAAATCATGGCCTGCTATCGCCCTCCTCCCCTCCATGGATGGTTTGAAGTACTATCATCCATTGTCAAATTACCATAGTAAGCATTGACTTCCTGGTGCCTTACCTTGTTGAGACTTATTAATCAACTTTGATGGCATTATACGAAAAATGTAAGTAACAAATTAAAAAAATTAAAATACCTCTCCTAAATATTTTCATTTTCTCCATGGCCACATGCAAACAGTCAAAAACTTGGTGTCTTCTCATTGCACCTTCACACACTCTATCTTGGGCCAATTATTGTCACCAACCACACTAGGATCCTTCAGATACCAATCTCCAAGTCTTGTCAACCAGGACTAATCAATTATCAATTCCAAATATGAAAACATTGCCAAATGTTGGGTGTCATTGTTAAATTTGGCAGCATCGACAATCATTCTCCAATGAGAGGCCATATGGGCCACCCTAAGGCTAGCCAAGGAGATTTGGAGAATCAACCAGTTTTGTGAGGTATTGACAAAAGCCAAGGGGAATGTACAACCTCTGTGAGTCAAACCAAAAGTCAGGACGAACGAGATGCTATGTCAGTCTAATGCAAAAGTCAGGGGGAATGTACAACCTCAGTGAGCATAGACAGTTTAGTGCAAAAGTCAGGGGGAACGTACAACCTCTGTGAGCATAGACAGACTAGTGCAAAAGTCAAGGGGAACGTACAACCTCTGTGAGCCTAGTCAAGCCTTGTGAGCCATGAGCAAAAGTCAAGGCATCTAGCAAAAGTTAGGTTGAACGTAAAATTCCTATGAGCTAGAAAACAAACGATTTTCCTAATATTGCAAATGATATAAATGTATTGATCTAGTGCTTTGGCACGTGTAACATTATCCACCATGAAGAGAAATTTGAATTGCCATGTAAAGAGTCGAGTTGTAAAAGTCAAAGTTGCATGTCTAGGTCAAAGTCAAAGTTGTCAAGTTTGTTGCATGTCGCATGTTGCATGCATGTCTAGTTGCATGTTGCATGCATGATATGTGCATGCTTAGTTAGTTCGCATGCATTGCCAAGTCACACGGGCGAGTTGGATTCCTAACTGAAGTGTAAAGTCAAGTTCTAATTCCGGACTCAAGTGTAAAGCTGAGTTATGACAAGAATGCATTCAAGCTGCTAATTTGAGCCATCTCCTTCTCCTCTCCACTCCTTTATAAGCAGAGGTCAACCCCTCATTCTACACACTTGTTATGCAAAGTAATGGTGAAGAAGAAGAGACAACAAAGGAGTCATAAGGCAGCAAAAGTTCTCTATGACAGTGTTGTGTATATCAGTTCCTAAGGCAGCAAACGTTCTTTGTGACAGTGTTGTGTATATCAGTTCCTAAGGCAACAAAAGTTCTCTGTGACAGTGTTGTATATTTCAGTCCCTAAGGCAGCAAAAGTTCTCTGTGACAGTGTTGTGTATATCAATCCAAAAGACATCGAAGGTAACCTGCAAACAGTGCTAATATATATCAGCAGAAAAGGCAGCAAAGGAGTCCACAGTGCTGGTATCTAACAGCAGATTAGGACAGCAAGGTCTCTCTGCTTTTACAGGTTACACAGTGTAGTCAAAATCATCTTGGTAAAGCTCATTCAGGAGCAGATTTTTCATGGTGGATATTTGTAAGTGATCATACATTATTAATGCAATAAAGGAAGATCATTCGTTAGGGTTTTTCTCTCTATACAGGGTTTCCCCAAGGTATATGTGTTGTTGATGTGCATGCTTATGTATCTACATGGTTATTGCTATTCAGTTATGATTTTATATTGTTGAAATGTATTAAGCTGGAATCAAAGTGTTGAAGAATTTAAATAAATAATCCGCATAAGAAATCAAGCTTACAATTTAACATGGTATCAGAGCTTAGGGTGTGATAAGCTTGCTAAAGTGCAGCAGTAGGTACACACAGATTCAAGAAAGCTTAATTAAGTTTCCAATGTAAGGTCCATGGCATCCTCCATTTCAGTCAAGGCCGAGGATAGGCTCGAAGGAGCTGCCAACTTCAATGTGTGGAAGCTCCGGATAACAAATATTTTGCAGGAGCATGATCTTGAGCAGTATGTGACCACAGTGGTGGAGGAACCCACTACTAATGCAGGAAGAGCGGCCTTTAGGAAGAGTCAAGCAAAGGCCAAGCGAATCATCTTTGACCTAGTCAAAGACAGTATAATGCCAGCGATGACTTCGTTAATGACTACCAAGGATTGTCTGGATACCTTGGTGAATCTGTATCAAAAACAGGCTCCAAGTCAGAAGAGGACACTTAAGCACAAGCTTAAGTATTTGAAGATGGAGAAAGGTGAATCAGTAGCATCTTTTTGTTCCAAAATAGCCTAGATCAGAGATCAGCGTTTGGTCACAGGGGTCACAATGGACGATGATGACTTAGTGCACGCCATATTTGATGGTCTTCCTTCTTCATGGGAGGCTTTCTTATC
>ML783443.1:112983-136407 GCA_009831015.1 Picea engelmannii | reverse complement strand
TTGGTTCAAGAGTTTCCTTTTAGATTTAATTAAAACTCTTTTCAACATCAATGATTAGGCCATTTTAGTAGTTTCTTCTTTTACCTTTGTATTCACTATCTCCTCTTTAGCCTTTGCAATAAGAGCTCCTCTTTGGTTTGTTGACTTGTTTTTAGGACAATCCCAAGACATATGTCATATTTTCCCACAAGCATAACATATGGTTTCTCTACCTTTGCCTATACCTCTTGAGAATAATCTTCCACCTCTTGAGTCTCTTCCTCTAGGTGACTAACTGCTAGAACTTCTTTCTTCCTCCTTCAAAGTCTACAATCTCCCTTTGTTAGATGATCCCTTTCATCTTACTATACTCATGCCTCTGTTCTTTTGGCTCTTCTTCCTGGACAATTTCTCTTCTTCTTTCAGGGTTGCTTGGTAAGCATCTTCCACTGTTCGTAGGGAAAAAAGATTGATTTCCTCTTGAATATCATACCTTAGTCCATTTATATACCTAACAATTTTCTCTTCATCTTCTTTAATATGGCCTGCCCTGATGTTCATCCTATAGAATTATTCACTGTACTCCTTCACTCTCATGGCTTTTTGTCTCAAATTTTGCAATTTCCTTAACATATTCAATTGGTAGTCCTTAGGCATAATTTATTTTTAAATTTTGCCACCATTTTGTCCCAGCTTCTGATTTTAGCCTTTCCTTTCCTTATCTTATCTGCATGCAACTCATCCCACTATGAAGTTGCATGGCCTTTCACTCTTGTCACTGCATGTTTGAATTTATTTTCTTCATCCACCACTTCATAATCAAAGTATGTATCCATTGCATTGATCAAATCAAGCAATTCATCCACATTCAAGTTACCTTCATACATGGGCACTTCCATCTTTGGTTTAGCTCCAACCTTTGTGATCATTCTCATCAGTTTCTCCTCTGTTGTTTCTCCTCCTGGTGATTCTTATGTTTCCCCTTTAGAGCCTGTATCTTCACTCTCACTAAGGTCTCATACGTTAAGTTCCCTTCTCCAAGCTGTCTCCATGGCTTCCATCCTCGCCTGGATGCACTTTATCTCCAATCAAAACTCCTTAGTTTCTACATTTCTCTCTCGACCTCCTCATCTTGGCAACATGTTTCCTGCAGATACAATTCAGGCTCTAATACCACTTGATGGGGATCTACCAGGTCCAATACCCATAGAATATAGTACTGGCTAACCCTGTTGTATCTTCAGATCTTGAGCTGCTTTCAAAATCCTTCAATTGGGTCCAAAGTCCTTTCTTAATAGAGTCTCGGCCGCTTTGTTACACACCAGTTCACGATTTAAATTCAAATAGGGTGCTTCCTTTATCTTGGCGCTAAGCCCTTTTTCCCATATGGTTGGGTGCTAAGTCCTTCACAAGACCACTAACTTCACAAGTTCGATGTACCTGAAGGCTTCGTCGAAGTCTAAATTCCAGGGGGTTCGGAGTCGAGTGCTCTGATGGGTCGGATGATCTGGATTTTATGAGCATAATGAAATGAATACAGATTATTAAAAGATGTTTCACATGGAATAACATAGGTACAATAAAACTGGTTTCTATTCAATAAGGAAATAAGTTGAAACTATAAAATGCAGTGGAAAACAAGCTTGTTGGAATGGTGGCGACTAATCTCTGAGAAGAGATGTGACGGCTGCACTCATTTGCAATAAGATCATTACAATGAGGCTTTGAAGGCCTTTTTTACAATAAACATGAATGCCAAAAAACTAGACATCCAAAAACCTAACCCTAGGAGATGAAGCACCAAAAGTCATGTGGGCACCGTTGGGGTAAGCTAGTACATCAACTTCACGGGGTCATAACTTTTGCATACGATCTTCATTTTAAGCGCACGATAGCCCGTTGGAAAGGTCTATCCGAGGAATACACATGTTTTTATCAGACTTTGATTTTATTTATATTCTAACTGTGGCAAGCCCTAAAACCGTTGTTTAGGGCCACAAAACGACCCTGGAAGCCAGGGACCCAAAAACTAGGAAAAAACTGTCAAACTGGAAAAATGCCAAAATGAACCAGTTGGAATAGGTGGGAGGCCACCGAAATCCATCTAGATCAATCCTCCCCCCTTATGAAGCAATGGTCTCCATTGCATTGAGTTCCCCCATCAGATGAGGAAATTTCTGTTGAATTTGGCCCTGGGTGAGCCACTTGCCTTGGTGCAGAAGCTGCCCTGCTTTGACAACTCGATAAAGTTGGATCCTTTGTTGTTGAGTGCCCTTGACATGTGTGTCCACAATATGATCACTGGATGCATGTTGCATGCAGTCATGGTTGAGCTTTGTTGGTGTCAACTGCTCTACTATCTTTGAGGTGTCCAATAGTGGTGGGAAATATGGCCAAAGGAGAGCCACGTTGAATACTGGATGCAGTCCAAGGAAAGCGAGAAGGTTGATCTCAAAAGCATTGTCACCCATAGCCTTGGAGATGGTGTACAACCCATAATGGAGTGGGAGAAGCTTCCAATGGGGCCCTGTAAGGTGTTCTTTTTGCAAGTGCAACCAAAATTTGTCGCCCACCTCAAACTTATGTGGCACCTAGTGTTGATCATGGTGTTGCTTGTACTTGGCATTGGACTTCTGTAAAATATCTTGAACCTGTTGGTGGATGTGCTGGATCCGCTCAATGAACCAGGTGGCTTTGTCAGCTTCAGATGGAGCAGGGGACGAGTCGATCGAGGTGGTCGCGAGGGGTAGTGCAACATTCATGGGGCCCAATGGATGGAATCCCAACCCCACCTGAAGGGGGTTGTGGCCATTTGATTTATGCAAGGATTGGTTGTAGCTATGTTATACATAGGGAAGACTCTCATCCCATGTGCGGGGGTGCTTGGAATTGTACATGCACAAAATATGCACGATCATCCGATTGACAATCTCAGTTTGGCCATCTGTCTGGGGGTGAAAGGCAGTGAATTTGGTGAGCTTGGTGTCCAGCAGTGACCAGAGGCTCGACCAGAATGTGCTGAGGAATCGACTGTCCCGATATGAGACAATGGTTTGTGGGATCCCAAAATGTACCCATACTCATTCAAAGAAGAGATTGGCAGTGGCCTCTACTGTGATGCTCTTCTTGCAGGCGGCCATAATCGTCATCTTGGAAAAGCGATCGACAACCACAAAAACACAGTCATTTCCCTTCTTGGTGGATGGAAGGCCCGACATGTAGTCCATTGAGATGGATTCCCATGACCTGTCAGGAGTAGGCATAGGGGTGTACATGCCCTATTTCTTAGTGGTCGGTTTGGCAATAGCGCAGGCGGTGCAAGACCTGATATACTTGTCGACATCCTGTCGAAGTTTTGACCAATAGAAATGTTTCTGCAGCATTTCCACTGTATTTTCGACGCCAAAGTTTCATGCCACCTAAATGTAGTGAGCTTCCCAAATCATCTTCGTGTGCTCGCTTGATGGAACGCAGAAATGGCCCAGACGACACAACAACCCATCCTGAAGATGGAAATTAGCGACCACTGAGTTTGCATCCAACATTTGGTACGTGGTGGAGAAGTTAGGGTCTATATCATAGAGGTGGGGCCATTTGGAGGTCTCGTGGTCATGAGAGTCTAGCATCATGGTGAGTGCCACGATTGGAGGTCGGTTGCGGCAATCATCAACTCGATTGGTGCTTCCCGTTTTATACTTGATGTTGAGGTGGAACTGTTGCAATTATGTGGACCACTTCTGATGGCAGTCATTCTACAATTTTCCTTGGGTCTACATGAACTGTAGCATCTTAAGATAAGTGTGGATGACTATCTCCTTCCCAAGAATGTAATGTTTCCACTGGCGGTAGGCTTGCACAATGGAGTACATTTCTTTGTCGTAAGTAGGGTACTTATGGATAACATCTGATAGTGTCTCACCATGATATGCCATGGGGTGGTTGTGTTGAGTGAGAATGATGCCCACAACATATTTTGAAGCATCTGTCTCGATCTCAAAGGGATGTTGCAAGTCCGRTAATGAAAGCACTGGGGATGAGCACAAGCGCTACTTCAAATCATCAAAGGCTTGTTGTTGGGACATGCCCCACACAAWTTTTTCCTTACCACCACCCCTGGTTACTTGGCTGAGGGCCCATGCGATATGAGAGAATCCCAACACGAACCTATGATAGAAACTAGCGAGGCCCAAGAAGCTCTGAAGCTCAGTGAGTGTGGTAGGCCCTGGCCAGTCACAAATGACCTGGATCTTGGTTGGATCCACATGCACACCATGTTTATCAATGATGTAGCCTAAGTAATGAACTATGTCCATGCCGAAGGAGCATTTTTCCAAGTTTTCATATAGCTGGTGCGGCCGCAGGGTGTGCAAAACCTGTTGAATATGTTGCAAGTGTTCCACCCAAGTCTTTTTGTAGATGAGGATGTCATCCAGATATACCACTACAAAAGTATTGGTGAAAGGTCATAGGATATCGTCCATCGGCCTCATGAAATTTGTTGGGGCATTTGTCAAACCAAAGGGCATGGCCAACCATTCAAAAAGACCTTCTTTTGTCTTGAAGGCGATCTTCCATACATCTGTTTTTTCTATTGGGACCTGGTGGTAGACAAACTTTAGATCAATCTTACTAAAGTATTTGGCTGCCGTGAGCTGATCAAGGAGGGCGTTGATTCAGGGAATCGGGTACCAGTTCCAGATTGTGATTTTATTCAGGGCTCGATAATCAATGTAGAGTCGCTAGGTCTCGTCTTTCTTCTACACCATCACGATTGGGCTCCCACAAGGAGATGAGTTGGGATGGATGTGCCCCTTGTGGAGAAGTTCTTGGATCTACCTTTTGATCTCCTCGTTTTCTAACAGAGAGTGACAATAGACTGATTCATTGGGTAGCGATGCATCAGGGGTCAGATCGATGGGATGATTGACCTGGCAGTGCAGAGGTACCTTGATAGGTGAGGATAAGATATCTGAGTATTCTTCCACAACCTTATCTACTTGCTTCTGTTGTGTGGAGAGATCAGCCACAGAGGCCCTGGATGTGGTTGTGATCTTTCTCTCACTCTGAGAGCGAATCACGAAGAAGACAAATTTCTCGGTCTGAGAGATGACCTTCCTGCATTGCTTGGTAGAGATCAAGGAAATAACACTAGGTGGGACTACCTCGAGTATCCTATACAATTTCATGTTCAAAGTAATAATAACACTACAAGGCCTAGACTCATATACAACATGATGTTTCCATGAATGAGGTTGGCCCAAAAAAACATTACAAAATTCGAGAGGAGCAACATCACACAATGCCTCATCTTTGAAGGGCTTGATGTCGTATGACAGTCGACACTATTGGCTGATGCGAAGATTACTTCCTTGGTGGATCCATCTAATGGTGTAGGGTTGTGGGTGTAGCATTGTCGGCAGGGCCAGCCGCTTGACGACCTTTGCTAAGATGAACTTCTTCTAGCTACCGTTCTCAATGATGAAGTGTAGTGGGGTGCCTTTTACCCACATCTGTGAATGGAAAATGCGCTCGCCTTCTTCTGGCTCGTCCAGTTCACCAGGTTGGAGCTTGGTGGTAGAAACGATGGCACTGGGTTCCGCATCAATGATCCATATTCCCATTTCTATTTCTAACTCAAAGTCAGAACCCACATCTGATTTAGAGGCTTTCACTTCGGCCACCAAAGACTGCTTTGATTGGCAATCAACTGTGTTATGCCAAGGGATCTTATGGAAGTCACACCATTTCCCGGTATCTTTCTTTGTCTTTCTGGTGCCCTTCTTTGCTTGCGGCTTGGACTGGTTGTCCTGATACTGACCATATTTTATTTGTCCTTTGTTATATGGATTGGGGCCGCCCTTTCCTGGCTTTTGTTGTGAGGGGTTCCCAAGCCCAAATTGTCGTGTCTTTTGTTTGAGCTTTTGCTTGATTTTGACAACATATCGATTGGCCGTGCCCAAGGATGAGATGTCCATAAATTCCATTTTGGTCTGGATGTATCTATGCAGAGCACTGTGATACTTAAGCACCAAATTTTGCTCCGAATCTTTGATACCCAACTTGGTGCGCAAGGTATGGAAGATATTTGTGAACTTTGGCACTGCTTGGTCTCTTTCTTGCCGCACTGTGGTCCATTTTGTATACAAGTCGTCATAACTTCTGACAGGGTAGTATTGTTCCTTAATAACATCCCTAAAGGATTCCCAGGTGTCCATGACTATAAATAATGAGGGTTCCTCTGTTTCCTTTTGCTCACATAAATTTTCCCACCAATCTTTGACACGGGGAACAAATTTGCGGAGCACAAAAGTGATATTTTCTTTATTCGAAAAGTTATGGACACAAAAATACCCTTCTAATAGATTCAACCATTTGTCTACAACATCTGCGTCTATATAACCTTCAAATATAGGAATATCAAAGTTGATTTGTACCTTGAAGGGGGCGGCGCCTCCGCTTGAGGAAGATGCATCAGTTGTCGGTAGTTGCCAGAGGATTGCGCAAAACTATCCATCATCTCATTTCTCTGTTGCATGAGGGCTTCCTCAAGAAACATTTTGAAAGGATCTCATGTCCCGTCGTCTTTCTTTTCTTCTGCCATGAGAGGTCGCTTGGGCATGCGAGATATTTTGTCCTCAAGAGAAATAATCTAGAGACCCAATTCTTTGTACCCTGACCTCGTTGGGGACATGCATTAAGAATGACAAGGAGCAGACCGATCTGATACCAATGATCCGAATTTTATGAGCTAAATGAAATGAATACAGATTATTAAAATATGTTTAACACAAAATAACAAGGGTACAATAAAATTGCTTTCTATTCAATAAGGAAATAAGCTGAAACTGTAAAATGCAGCGTAAAGCAAGCTTGCTGGAATGGCAGTGTCTTATATCTGAGAAGAGATGTGACGGTTGCGCTCATTCGCAAGAAGATCATTACAATGAGGCTCTAAAGGCATTTTTTACAATAAATACAAATTCCAAAACCCTAGACATCCAAAAACCTAACCCTATGAGATGAAGTGCCAAAAGTCATGTGGGCCCTGTCAGGGTAAGCTAGTACTTCAACTTCTCGGGGTCGTAACTTTTGCATACAATCTCCATTTTAGGCACATGTTAGCTTGTTGGAAAGGTCTATTCGAGGAATACACATGTTTTCGTCATATTCTAACCTCATCTATATTCTAATTGTGGCGAGCCCTAAAAACGTTGTTTAGGGCCTCAAAACGACCCCGTAAGTCAGGGACCCGAAAACTAGGAAAAAAATACCAAAATGGAAAAATGACAAAATGAACCAGTTGGATTAGGTGGGAGACCATCAACATCCATCTAGATCATTGGATTTGTTTGCTCTGATGGGTTGGAGTGATTTGCTATGTCGAGGGTCTGATCTACTGTTGAGCATGATTGTTGGTTTCTCCTCTCCAATGGATGGTTAGATCATTCGTCGAAGTCTTAGCATTGGGGTATCAAAATAATCCAATTGGGTAAGGGTCCGACGATTGAGTCTAAAACGACGGGTTTTTTGGATTTGAGTTGTGACATGGGACTCCGATAGACTATGGGTCTGATGCAAGCAGGGTCTGACAAACAAACCTATGAATCAATAACGACCGTCAATCTGGCAAGGCCCTCTCCTAGATCTTATCTCAACCGTTCAATTTAAACAAACAAAAATACACAAAAATTTCAGTGGCCACCATTTGACTTCGAAGAACGACTCCATACATGATCTGCTACCCTACAGATCAAAGTTTTGTTGCTTGATTGAGACAAATTCAAATAGAATGTGACTTCAACACAAACAAACCACAACGCACATAAAATATGAGATTTTCTATTATATTCAAAAGGAATGAACAAATACAACAATTTTTTCTCTATTCCTCTTGGTCTCTCAGACCTCTTCACACTACACACTTTTCACTCTCCACACCTGCTAACCCTTTATTCATTACATAAACCCAATATATCTTAGAACTCTCGGGTATCTCACAAAACAAACTCATCCCAAGCTACCTCAACCAAATCTAAATATGCTAATTATGTCCCTAAAACTTAACAACTAATTTGTTGGAAAATTGCTTGTCATTGATGTCAACCTTAGAAGAATCCCTAAAGCAAATCCCAGAAGCCCCTAAAAGTGATGATGATCTGTCCACTTGAAGAAGCCTTGAAAAGCCTTGACATACATGTATATAACTCCAAAGTGGTCCACTTATGGCGTAGATTTTAAGCATAACCCTCAAAGAATGAGATAACATGTGGTTGTTTACACATGCCCACTTTGATTTGTACACAAATGGATCCCATAAGATGTCCAATATAAATATTACAAGCCTACAGATGTCTAAGATAAAGATTGCAAGATGGATATTGTTGAAAGTATTAATTTTTGGTCAATTTGGATACCCTATATTTGAGAACATTTTTACCCTACATAACTAACTCAAATGGAAGCACAAGTTACATGGTTTAAAATCTTATCCTGATACCTTTCCAACGGTATATGGAAGTCCCTCTAACTCCCTAGGAATGAGGAGATATGAGTTTTTCCGTCTGATAACCCAACCAATAAATTAAGGTCGGCTCAACTTATTTTTAGGGACATAATTACTATAAACACATGATATAATTTTACATTTTTTGGGCAACCAATGAAGATATAAAGTCTAAGGTGTGCTCAAGGTGTTGGGGTGTCTTTCTAGTGTGCAGGTGAATTCTAAAGGATTCTCTTAAAGTCTTTCTTATTCTCAAGGTATGCTATGAGGTTGTGATGTTTTCATATTCACTACTATGAGGTTGTGATGTTGTCGTCAGTGGATGTTGTCGTTAATATATGTTGTTGTGAATGGATCTTGTCGTCAGTGGATGTTGCCGTCAATGATTACATTTTGGGAATGATGTTATGAGGCTTGCTAGGGTTTGAAGGATTGTCTATGGAATGAATCATGCAAGTGAAGTTAGAAGTACTCTTTGTATGAAAATCTTGGATTGGTGATTTATTATTGAGTTGGTGCTTAGTTGAGAATATTAGTTTCTTCATTCAACAAGTTGGTGCCTATGTTTTAGGGAGTGGGAGCTTCCTTCCAGTTGGAGCTAGTAAAGCTAGGGGGTTGGTGCCTCATTCTAGTCGGTGCTGGTAAATCAGGGAGTTGGAACTTCCTTCAGGTTGGTCCCTGTAAATTAGGTGGTTGGTGTTGGAGAATATTGGAAGTTGGTGCTTCCTATGAATGTAATATTAACATGATATAAGAAAATCATTCTTTATTTTTCTCCCGTTTGGGTCTCCACGTAAAAATCATTGTGTTATGTGTATGGTTTTTGTGATGACGAATGACATTGTTAATGGTTAATGTTTACATGATGTGCTTAAAGTTAAAAATAGTAAAAAGTGATCAATATTGATTCACACCCCCCCCTCTTAGTATTGGTGAATATTATAACAATTAGTATTAGAGTGAGGTTCCTTCAGGAACAATCTAACCACTGGAAGGCAGTTCATGGATAAGTAGGGAGAATTTACCAAAAATGGAACATCATTGTTTGATGGACAAAATTATGCTTTTTGGAGCATAAGAATGAGAGCATTTTTGCAAGCATGGGGATTTGATGTTTGGCAAGCTGTAGTAAATGGATACACTGCACCAGATTCTCCCCCAACAAATAATGCTGGGAAAAATCTCAGTGACTACAATTTAAAGCCTATAAATGCCATTCTAAGTGGTTTAACAGATTCATAATTTGTTAAGGTTATGCATTGTGATTCTGCAAAGGAAATCTAGGACAAGCTTAAGAATGTTTATGAAGGATATGCTAAATTCAAAGGGGCCAAGCTTAAGACTTACAAAGGACAATTTGAACATCTGAGAATGAAGGAATATGGAGATATTGCAGCTTATTTTCTCTAAGTTAATGAAATTGTTAATACTATAAGAGGATTGGAAGAAAATATTGAAAATTCAATTATTGTGCAAAAGATATTGAGGTCTCTCCCAATGAGATTTGACCCTAAAATATTATCTCTAGAAGAAAGACAAGATCTGACTACATTGAGCATGGATGAATTACATGGAATACTTACAACATATGAAATGAGAATAAAACTGGAAAATCCATCCAAAAGGGAAGCAAATTTCAAAGGCTCCAAGAAGGCAAGAAAGAACAAGCCAAGGTAAAAACCCTGCTCCAACAATAGTGATGATTCAAACAATGAATAATTAAGTCAACTTTGTGAGAAATCTTAAAAGAGGAATTGACAAGTACAAAGGTAAGATTCCTTTCAAATGCTTTAAATGTGGTAAAATAAACCATTTTTCTTCCAAATGTCCTTATGAAAGGGGTTCAGATAGTGATGAAGAATAAGTTCCTAAGAAAGAAAAGATATATCAGAAAAGAGACAAGGAAAGAAATAAAGGAATATTTTTGAAAAAGAAAAGTCTTTATTCAAAAGATGATAGTTCCCCATTCGATGAAGATGATGATAGTGACAGTGAATCAAGAAGAGTACTCTTGATGGCGTTAGAGACTCAGGAGGAAACTGTTGAAAATGATGAAGGAGATGATGAAGAAGAAGAAGGAGAAGTGAATCTTCAGGCAAAATTGATTAGTGTCTTAAGTGATGTAAGAATACCAAGGAAGAAAAACAAGTCTCTCAAAAAGGAGTGAAGTAAACTGAAGGAAGACTTTCAAAACCCTAGCAAACATTATGAAGAATCCAAGCAGACCATCATAGATCTAAAGATTCGGTTGGAAGAAGCCAAAGTGATTGAAGAAAAACTCAAGAGACAACTGGAATAAAAGAAGAAAATAACAGAGAATCTGGAAGATGAAATAGTCTCACTAAGAAAGGAACTACATAAGAAGGACATCCAACTAAATTTTGGCAATAACACCAAAATAATGGACGAAATCATTTGCAATAAAAACCCATTCTATGACAAGTCTGGACTTGGATAAAAAAAAATAATACTGGTGAGGGTTCAAGCTCTATGATGACAAGAAATAAAGAAGAGCAAAGAAGTTATGAAGATACTATCAAGGGTTCCATCAAGAAAGAAGAATGCAAGGCTCTAAAGGAGGACATAAAGAAACTAGAAATAAAGAAGAATCAAGAAGAAGATCATGCATTTAGAGGAACATGGAATCGACAACCATCAATGAAGAAGACCCAAGAGGAAGATCATGTTTTCAGAAGAACAACACCAACTAGAAGACCACCCACACTCAGGTACCAATTTTTTTTTCTTGACTTCTGTTATTCTTGCAATAATTTTGGGTATAAAGCCATAAATTGTAGAGCCTATGCAAAGAGTAGAAACACCTGAAACATAAGTAGCTATGAAAATACCAAGGATCATTCTGAAGACAATTATCCCAGAAAACCTCGTGAGGCATTTGAAAGAAATTAAAATAGTTGTGGTGCTCTGAATTATGAAATTGAATGGTACAAATGTAACATTTTTGGACACATAGACACAAATTGCAGAAGGGATTTGATAGTTTCTTCAAGGGAAACTAGGCATGTTCCTTTCTATCATATAGGGGAACAAAAAAGAACTTGGAAAAAGAAGCAAGAATATTTGAAGGTTGAGGAATGTGGGTTTTCCTTTCAAGCCAAAATAGAAGAATCCATTGGTATATTGACAACAAATGCTCAAAGTATACGACTGGAGACAAAAACAAATTTGTAACATTAAAGGAAAAAAAATAGGGGTTTGTCACATTTGGCAATGATGACTCAACCAAAATTATAGGAAAATGCACAGTAAGTCTTGGAAACAAAGATGTTGTGGCATAAAATGTCCTACTTGTTGAAAACACAAAGCATAATTTGCTAAGTGTGATCAGGGACACACACTTATATTTAATTCAAAAGAATGTGAAATAAGGAAAGAAGGATTAGACAGACTAGTGGCAACAACGCCAAGGACTCCAAACAACGTATACATCTTGGATGAGATCGAAGAAGAAATATGTTGTTTTGGAAAAGAAGATGAAATTTGGCTTTGGCATAGGAGAATGAGCCATATACACTTCGATAATCTTGTCAATATCAACAAGAAGCAAGCTATAAGACAAATTCCAGAAATTAAAAATCCAACAAATACTATGTGCAAGCACTGTTAGCATGGAAAACAAACAAAAGTTGAATTCAAGACAAATGAATACTCTACGACAAAACCATTGAATATTGTACATAATGATTTATGTGGGCCAACGAGAACAAAAGGACTAGATGATGAACAATACTTCATGCTACTCATTGATGATACACTAGAATGACCTAGGTTTGATTCCTCAAGAAAAAGTCAGAAGCTTTTGAATGTTTTAGGAAATTTAAGGAACTGGTTGAAAATGAAACCGATTTGAAAATAAAATGCTTAAGATCACATAATGGAGGAGAGTTTACTTCAAATGAATTCAGGGATTTCTATGAAGAAAATGGAATAAAAAGACAATTCTCAACAGCTAAAACACTGCAATAAAATGGAGTTGTTGAAAGGAAAAACATAACTGTACAAGAAATGGCCAAAACCATGTTAAATGACTTCAAGCTAAGTGATATCTTTTGGGGACAAGTAGTGCATACAACCGTTCATATCTTGAACAAAGGATTGATCATAAGTAATAGTGATAAGACTCCATATGAGTTATGGAAAGGAAGACCGACTAATGTCAATCACTTTAGAGTGTTTGGAATCAAGTGTTACATAAAAAGGGAAGACAAGAAGATTGGAAAATTTGACTCTCGGGTGGACAAAGACATATTTGTTGGGTACACATGCAAAATCAAATCATATAAGTTCTACAATCTAAGACTCAACAAGATAGTGGAAAGCATCAATGTAAAGGTTGATGAAACAAACTTGTTGAAGACCAAGAAGGAAAGAAGAACTTCAAACATCTTTGAAAAACAGGAAAATGAAGAACCAAATCAAGAAGAAGAAGAAGAATAGCAAGAATAGAAGCAGTCAGAAGCAGAAAAAGAAGAAAACAACCAACAATATTTCCAAATACCTTCTAGGACACCTAACCACCGGGTTCAAAAGAATCATCCACCAGAACAAATATTTGGAGATAGAAGTGCCAGACTAGAAACTAGAGGAAGAAAGCAAGCACAAACACTTGAACAAGGACATTTTTCATTACTGTCCAAATTTGAACCAAGTAAATTTGAGGAAGCCAGAAATGATGAACATTGGATCAAGGCTATGAAATAAGAACTAAATCAAATAGAGAAGAATGAGACATGGGAACTAGTTCCAAGACCAAAGGAAAAAAATATGATTGGGAAAAAATGGGTCTTCAGAAACAAGTTAAATGAAGATGGACAGGTAACCAGAAACAAAGCAAGACTAGTGTGCAAAATATATGTTCCAGTTGAAGGAATAGATTTTGAAGAAACCTTTGCTCCCGTGGAAAGAATGGAAGCAATCATAATGTTCTTGGCTTATGCATGCTCCAAAAGGATCAAAGTGTATCAGATGGATGCAAAATCAACGTTTCTAAATGAAGAATTAGAAGAAGAAGTCTACATAGAACAACCATAAGGGTTTCTACTATCAGAAAAGGAAGACCATGTTTGCAGATTGAAGAAAGCTCTATATGGAATTAATAAAGCTCTAAGAGCTTGGTACTCAATATTGGACATGTACTTACAATAAAAAGGATTTAGAAGGGGAAATGTAGATAATAACCTCTACATAAAAGTGGATCAAGGCAGTATGATTATTATAGAAGTGTATGTTGATGACATCATGTTTGGAAGTGATGATGATAGATTGAGTTAGAAGTTTTTCAAGGATATGCATAATGAATTTGAAATGACCCTACTTGGGAAGTTGAATTTCTTCTTAGGACTCCACATATCTCAGATAGATGAAGGAATTTTCATTTCTCAAACCAAGTACATCAAGGAAATGTTAAAGAAGTTCAAAATGGAAGATTGTAAACCTGTGCGTACTCCTATGGTTATCGGTTGCAAGTTGAGCAAAGATGATGAATCTAAAGAAGTGGATCTAAGACTCTACAGATCAATGATTGACAGTCTACTCTATGTGACAACTTCAAGACCAGATGTAATGCAAGCAGTTGGCCAAGTCACAAGATTTCAAGCAACACCAAAGGAAACCCATGTTCTAGCAGTGAAAAGGATCTTTAGATATCTTAAAGGAACAACATATTTTGGGCTATGGTATTCGAAAGGATATGAATTAACTATGGTTTCCTACATGGATGCAAATTTGATAGGAAGTGTTGATGACAAAAGAAGTACAAGTGGAGAAAAATTCCACTTAGGTGACTTCTTAGTGTCCTGGTTGACCAAGAAGCAATCTTCAATATCCTTATCCATAGCAAAGAAAAATATTTCACAACAATAGCATGTTGTACTCAGATTCTGTGGATGAAGCAAACCCTTCAAGACATACAAGTGAGATATGATGAGCCTATTTCGATACTCTGTGACAACACCAATACTATAAGCATCCCCAAGAATCTAGTGATTCATTCCAAGACCAAACATAGTCCTATTAAATTCCACTTTTTGTGGGAACAAGTCACATAAAAGAATATCAAGTTGGAGTACATTGGGACAAAAGAACAGATTGCAAACATCTTCACAAAGCCTCTTCCTAGGGATATTTTTGAGTATCTTTCACAAAAACTGGTAGTAATTTCTGCTCCAAATTGATTTTCATAATATTCTGTAAGAACAAAAAAGGGAATATTGTCAGGGGAGTTACCCTTTTCCATTGATGTCAATAGGGGAGAGAAAAATAATAAAACTAGAATCATGAAGATAGAGGGAGTCAACATGAAGACAAGAGGACAATACAATCATTGGGATCAGAGCACGAAGACAGGGGGAACATGATTGTTTTACTAAGTTGCCATCAACGCCAAAGGGGGAGATTGTTGGAAAATTGGTTGTCATTGATGTTAACCTTAGAAGAAACCCTAAATAAAATCCCAGAAGCCCCTAAAAGTGATGATGATGCGTCCACTTGAAGAATCCTTGAAGAGCCTTGAAGGATCCTTGACATAAATGTATATAACTCCAAAGTGTTCCCCTTATGGCGTAGATTTTAAGCATGGCCCTCATGGGATGAGATAATATGTGGTTGTTTCCACATGCCCACTTTGATTTGTACACAAATGGATCCCACAAGATGTCCAATATAAATATTACAAGTCTACAGATGTCCAAGATATAGATTGCAAGATGGAGATTGTTGAAAGTATTAATTTTTGGTCAATTTGGATACCCTATATTTGAGAAATGTTTTACCATACATAACTAACTCAAATGGAAGCATAATTTATATGGTTGGAAATCTTATTCCAATACCTTTACAATGGTATATGGAAGGCGCTCTAACTCCCTAGGAATGAGGAGATGTGAGTTTTTCCGTCTGATAACCCAACCAAAAAATTGAGGTTGACTCAACTAATTTTTGGGGACAAAATTACTAAAAATACAAATAGAATTTTGCATTTTTTGGGAAACCAACGAAACGATAAAGTCTGAGGTGCACTCAAGGTGTTGGGGTGTCTTTCTAGTGTGCAAGGGAAGTTTAAAGGATTCTCTTAAGGTCTTTCTTATTCTCAAGGTATGTTACGAGGTTGTGATGTTGTCGTATGCATTGCTATGAGGTTGTGATATTGTCATGAGTGGATGTTGTCATTAATGGACGTTGACATGAATGGATGTTGTTGACAGTGGATGTTTTCGTCAGTGATTACATTTTGGGAATGATTCTTTGAGGTTTTCTAGGGTTTGAAGGATTGTCTATGGAATGAAGCATGCAAGTGAAGTCATAATTACTCTATGTATGAAGATCTTGGATTGGTGATATCTTATTGAGTTAGTGCTCAATTGAGAATATTGGTGTCTTCATTCAACAAGTTGGTGTCTTTGTTTTAGGGAGTGGATGAATCCTTCCAATTGGAGCTGGTAAATCCAGGGGGTTGGTGCCTCCTTCCAGTCGATGCTTGTAAATCAGGGAGTTGAAACTTCCTTCAGGTTGGTGCTTATAAATCAGGGGGTTGGTGCCTCCTTCCAGTTGGTGCTTCCTATGGATGTAATATTAACATGATTTAAGAAAAGCATTTCGTGGTTTTATCCTGTTTGAATTTCCACGTAAAAATCATTGTGTTCTGTGTATGGTTTTTGTGACGATGAATGACATTGTTAATGATTAATGTTTACATGATGTGCTTAAAGTTAAAAATGGTAAAAAGTTCTCAATACTGATTCAACCCTCCCTCTCAGTATTGGTGAATATTCTAAAAAGATTAACACCTACTCAAACCATAAAATCTTCAATACCTTTCAGAGATATCCACCTAACTATTACAATGATAAAATTATAACTATTACAATGATAAAATTAAGGAAACCAACTTTTTTTGATAAAAGTTTGTGACCCTTGAATTAATCTCAAAATAAATTGGTTGATGCTCCTGCATCATAAGTGGTTTTCAATAGTTTTCTAACCTTTTCACTGTGAAAGAAAGTACTTTGTAGAAAACTACTATGTCATTTTTATGTTTTTTATGTTAATAGTAATACTCTCTCTTCCTGTGTAACTTATAATCTAAGTATAATGTAATAAAGATAACATGTGGATTTGTATACATTGTGAGAGAAGTATATGATATGTCATTTTTATGTTGTTTATGTTAATAGTAATACTCTCTCTTCATGTGTAACTTATAATGTAATAAAGATAACATGTGGAATTTGTATACCTCGTGAGTGAAGTATATCATACGATAAGTACTTTTTATTAGTTTTTTAACTTTTTGAGTGTCTAAGAGAGAGTTTTCATAAGTACTTTTTATTAGTTTTTTAACTTTTTGAGTGTTTAAGAGAGAGTTTTCTTGTTTTTTTAAGTCTTACTTTAAGAGAATATTTTGTAAGAAAAATATTTTGAGTATATAAGTTTCATGTTGAAAAGGTATTTAAATAAATATGTTTAATTATTATATATATATATATATATATATATATATATTTATTTTAAGGGAATTAGATGTAATGATAATAAGTGAGGATTTTTTTTATTATTAAGGTTAATTATTTGTGAGGGTTTTTCCTAGAGTTATGATTACTTTAAGGCAGTGGTCGAACATGTATTTCCACCCAAAAGGAACTATATTAAATGACTTTGTGATCCATGTATACATAAGTAGATAAAAACTTATTCCTATATTTCCCTTTTTTAGTTCCTTAGCAAATAGACCCATCAAACTCTACTAAGTACTTGCAAGTGTGAGATCAATAGTTCAATTCCTGCAAGGGTCCTGGGTTGCAAGTAAAACACCTACAATTCGTAGTGCCTTGTACTATTTCCAAGAGATTGGTATAGTTTATAGTGGTTGTCAATTCAAACTAAAACCTTAATTAGTAAAGTGCATGATTGATAGTTGTTGATTTCCCACAAGATAAATTTTTTTATCAACAACCTTTCTCCTTGTATAGATATGTCATTTTAAAAATTAAAAAGAGGTACTTTTGCATACCTTGTAGACATGCAAACTATAAATATAACTCATTTTAAAAATTGAAAGGAGATATTTTCTCCTGCCATGTTCATATATACAAGAAAGAATTAAAAAAAAGAAAAATATATATTTTTAAGTAATAAAAACTATTCCAAACACCAAATAGAAAGAAAAACTTACAATTATAAAAAGAAAAACTTACAATTTAATTTATTTTATATTTTCATAACTCCATTATACACATGTACCATGGTAATTGGGACAATAATAATACTTACATTTTATGAAGATTGAATTAATACTTGCATTTTATGAAGATTGAATTGTGTGAAAGGATAATAATGAGAGATAGGTGTTCCAACTTATTTTTTATGGTTTTATTGATTTTTCCTTACCCTAGAGAGCAGGTTAGTGAGGAATGTTAATGCCTTGTTTAGACCAGGAGGTTGGTAAAGAAAGCCTTTTTATAACTCCACTATACACTTGTCCCATGGTAATTGGAACATGTTAGTGAAGAATGTTAATGTCTTGTTTAGACTAGGAGGTTGGTAAAGAAAGCCTTTTCATAACTCCACTATACACATGTCCCATGGTAATTGGAACAATAATAATGTTTGCATTTTATGAATATTGAATTGTGTGAAAGGATAATAAGGAGAAATAGGTGTTTCAACTTATATTTTTATGGTTTTATTGATTTTTCCTTGCCTTAGAAAGCAAGTTAGTGAGGAATGTTAATGCCTTGTTTAGACCAGAGGTTGGTAAAGAAAGACTTTGTACTCATGAATAGGATATCAAGTTGGTTTTGAAAATTGTATCAAATATTGTAAATGACAAAATGAGATGTTAGGGCTTTCTCTATGCATATAAAGTAGGTTACAAAATGGGATGTTAGGGCTTTCTCTATGCATAGAAAGTAAATTAGCATATTCTCAACAAAAGAAAATTCTCTTATTTAGTAAATAGGATAACTAGAGGTTGTATGTTATATTTGTTGGAAAAGTTAAAATGAATTTTAATTAATATATTTTCTCTCATTCTAATTTAGTAAGTAAGATAGTTAAATGTTTTATGTTATAATTGTTGTGAAGTTTGGGAGACTTCATTATTTGTCTTTTATCCATTTTTTATATCATTGTCTTATCTCAAGGGTGATGTTTTGAATATGAATATTTATTATTGAGAGGTGAATCTTTCATTGAAAACTATTTCCATTTTTTTTTAAGTTTTAAAATAAGCATTGCATGTAGACAAATTTTTAGGAGATAATATTTTTTGTTGGTTTAATTTTCCAAATTTTATTCAAATTGATTTGCTTGTTTAAAATTAATATTCTCTCAAATTTATTTAATATGAAATCATTTTACTTGAAAAATTATCAATTATTTTTATAAAAACTTGATGATAATAATAATGTCTAACATTTTGAGGATTATATATAATTATCAAGGTGTTTACACTTATAACTTAAAACAATTCTTTCAAAAATTTTCAATTCTTGTGTTTCTTAATATTCAATGGAAGAATATTACTATTTTTTTTCCCGAGAAAAAAATCATTGTATTGATATTTCGAGTGGAAATCAAATACACATTGACGATCCCTTCGACTGATAATGTTATCATCCATTGCCTTTATAGACTACCTCTATTAGATAAGACTATAGCCTATCCTTATGACTTTGACTCTTACAATCATACTTATACAGGTCTATGTAAACAAATAGTTACACAACATCATACTGATGCTAAGAAAAAACCATGAGACAAACTCTCTCTAACTTTACATGAACAAAAAATAAAGCACGACCAAAAATTCATTCATAAAAATAGTTGAAATCTGTAGGAGTATGGTCCTTAATCTCTTGAACAAGCAAACAACCTTCCTCCAAAATGAGTGCTTCCTTTGATAATTGATCAATTTTTTGGTTGAATTCTCAGTAGACATGAGCAAATGACATCTCTTCAAAAATTAATTTATTTTCCATAATCCTATCCAAAATAGGCCCCAACTCCAAGTTAGAAATGTTACTTTTACCGTTTTCCTAGTCCATCGAAAGTTTGGAGTCACCAAAGACTTGTAGCCTCTTAACATGATTTTCCACTGCAACCTTAAGTAGGATCAAGAGGGCATATATTTTTTCTCTATTGTTTGTGCCCAAACCTACCCCATACTTTAGTAAACACTAATTTGCATTATCTAGATAAAGAATGGACCCAACTCCTCAAGTTCCCAGAGTACCCTGACATGCTCCATCAAAAAATCCCCAAGGCTTAGAGTGATCGACAATAGATTCTCGAAGGCTTCTTGGAACAATATTCTTTGGTTGCTTCCTTCCTTCCCCATACGAGACTCTAATGTGATGTGCAAGTATTCCTAATTGTGCCTCTTTATATTAAAAAATCAACTTGTTTATGGTTAACCAGATGCCCCATAACACATACCCAGGTAGTGCTCTATGCGAGGAAACAGATTTATCAGTCATCCATAATTCCATACATTCAACAGATTTAATCTATCCCAATGAATTTGTAATTTGAAACTATTGGAAATTTCCATCCATACAACTTTGGTGAATTGGCAGTAAACGAATAAATGGTCCATAGATTCACAATCATTTTTACATGGGAAACACCAAGCCCTATCCAATTTCTCTTTTGACCATTATCCCATGTAAGGATCTTATTATCCAAAGAAATTCATAAGAAAATTCTTATTTTTAAAGGACATGCCAACTTCCATACCAACTTCCACCACCACTGGCTCACATCACCCAATCCTTCACTGATTTTGGATTTATATCCTAACTTGGTTGCAAGCAACCCTAGGGATTTATTCAATTACCGTTTTAATTCATTATCCTTGTCCTTAAAAAAATATCACTATGCTTCAAGGTATTGGTATAGTTCATCCATTCTTCAACCAAAATTCCTTCCAGTTTCAATGACTCTGCATTTTTCCAAGACTGAATCTTAGTTTCCTAGACCTTCAAATTTGTCGCATATGCTAAATATGTAATTCCTTTAACTTGTAAGGAACGTCGATACATCCTATCCAATGGTCCTTTCCAACAATCAACTTCATGCCTCTCCCAATTTTCCACGCAACCCAGTGACCAAGAATGTCATAAGCTTTAATCAGTCCTTTCTATATGTTGGAAGCCCCCTTAAAATATTTTATCTATTGTCTTAACCAAACCTCCACTTCTTTGTTTTCAAGATACTTTTCCTTCATCACTTTTCCCCATTCCTTTGTTGAAAAACATCCTCCATAGACTTTTGGCTACCAAATCTTGGATGAACACATACAAGTTCTTTAGACCCATCCACCTAGTTCCTTGGGTCTAGTTATCCTATCCCATTTGACCAAAGAAATTCCTTCATGAGCTCTTCTACTTATCCACAGAAAATTGTAGCACTTTTTCCTCATCTGATCTAAGATGTGTTTAGGTACATGTGTTATGGATAACCAATAAACATGAATACTTTCTAGAACACATTTTATCAATGTTAGCCTTCCTCCTTGAGAAAACCACCTATTACACCAACAAGTAATTTTGTCTTCGATTTTCTTTATTAGCCAAGTCCAATCATCCTTTTTATAATCATTTGGTTTTAGATGAAAACTTAAATACTTGAAACCCACATCTAGGGGCTCAATATTCATAAGGACTAGTTGCTCTAGTCTCCTTAGGAAATCATCACTCAGACCAGTTTTGGATCAATTTGTACTACAATACACTTGTCATTATTATCATTTTAGTGCTTGGTGATCCAGATTTATGAGTGGAACAAAAGGAATAACAGACTGAATACAATAACACAGAGATATGAAGAAAAACAATAGATATCCAGTGAACAATAACTTCTATTGAATAAATAAAATAGGCTCAAACTGTAAAACTGCAGAATTGGAAACAACTTGCTCGAATGGTGGTAGCTATCTCTGAGAAGAGACGTGGATTGCTACGCACATCCATCTGAGAAGAATGATTACAATGAGGCTCTAGAGGAATTTTTAGCATTACTCATGAATTCCAAAACCCTAGACATCCAAAAACCTAACCCTAGGAGATGAAATGCCAAAAGTTATGTGGGCTCGGATGGGTAAGTTGGTACCTCAACTTCCCGGGATCGTAACTTTTGCATACGACCTCCGTTTTAGGCACGTGATAGCCCGTTGGAAAGGTATTTTTGAGAACTACACATTATGCCATCAAACTCAAACATTGTTTATAATTTGACCATGGCACACCAAAAAAACATTATTTGGGGCCCCAAAATGGCCCTGGAAGTACATAAAGATGTGCTGACATGAAAACTTAAAAAATATGCCAGTTGGATTAGGTGGGCGGACACCAATATCCACCTGGAAACTGTGTAGGGCTTCAGACAACCTCGAAAGTGTAGAACCCACAATTACAAAGGATTACAAAAGAACACGTTGAACTAAAAATTGTCAAGAGGATCTAGTTGGAATAGGTGGATGGCCACCAATATCCACATGGATCAGTCTCCCCCCCTTAGGAAGCAATGGTCTCCATTGCATTGAGTGCCCCCATCAGGTGAGGAAACTTTTGTTGAATTTTTCCCTGGGTGAGCCACTTGCTTTGGTGTAGGAGTTGCCCTGCCTTCACAACTCGATAAAGCTGGATCCTTTGTTGGTGAGTGCCCTTGACCTGTGTGTCCACAATCTGATTAGTGGATGCATGTTCCATGTAGTCAGGGTTGAGATTTGTTGGTGTCAATTGTTCTACGATCTCTGAGGTGTCCAATAATGGTGGAAAATATCGCCGAAGGAGGTCCACATTGAACACTGGGTCCAAGCCAAGGAAGGGTGGAGTGTTGAGCTCAAAAGCATTGTTACCCACAACCTTGGTGATAGTGTAAGGCCCATAGCAAAGCGGGTGGAGCTTTCGATGGGGCCCTGTAAGACGCTCTTTCTGCAAATGTAACCAGACCTTTTCTCCCACTTGAAACTGGTGCGATATCAGGTGTTGATCATGGCACTGCTTATACTTAGCATTGGCTTTTTGCAAAATCTCATGGACCTATTGGTAGATGTGTTGAATCCGCTCAATGAATATGGTGGCTTTGTTGGCCTCAGACTGAACATGGGAGGATTATGCTTGTATGGTTCCAAGACATAGTGGAACATCAATGGGACCCAAGGGTTGGAATCCCAGCCCTACCTGAAATGGGCTATGGCTGTAAAGCTATGGAGAGCCATGTTGTAGTTGTGCTGAACATAGGGAAGACTCTCATCCCATGTACATGGATGCTTAGAGTTGTACATGCACAGGATGTGCACAATCATCCGATTGACGACCTTTGTCTTGCCATCAGTTTGGGGGTGGAAAGTAGTGGATTTAGTGAGTTTGGTGTCCAACAGTGACCAGAGAATTGACCAAAATGTGTTGAGGAACTTGTTCTCCCGATATGAGGTGATGGTTTGTGGCATCCCAAAATGGACCCACACTCGTTCGAAGAAGAGCTTGGCAGTACCTTCCGCTGTGATTCTCTTCTTATAGGCTGTGATAATGACCATCTTTGAAAATCGATCAACCACCACAAATACACAATCATTGTTGTGCTTGGTGGACAGAAGGCTAGACATGTAATCCATCAAGATGGATTCCCAATGCATCTTTGGAGTAGAAAGAGGGGTGTATAAACCTTTCTTTTTGATGGTTGGCTTGGCAATGGCACATGCAATGCAAGATATGATATACTTGTTGACGTCTTGTTGAAGTTTTGGCCAATAAAAATGTTTCTATAGAACAACCACAATTTTATTCGTGCCAAAATGTCCTGCGATCCGACTGTAGTGAGCCTCCCAAATCAACTTTGCACGCTCACTTGTGGGAACATAGAGGTGGCCCAGATGGCATAACAATCCATCCTGGATGTGAAAATCGGTGACATTCACTCCT
>ML783443.1:61759-77122 GCA_009831015.1 Picea engelmannii | reverse complement strand
ATGAAATTATAAGTGCTCCATACAAAAATTTTGTCATTCCTTACCAAAAATCTTGTATAAAATGTAGAAATTAGTCTTTAAACATTTTGAACTTCAAAGAAATAAAGAAAGAGAAATAGTAAGATGCTATCAAAACTCAAGTGACAAAAAAATTTACAAGTGCAATCATTTTGAGAAAATAAATAATCTTTTGTAATATTTATAAAGAGGAGAATGCTCTAATGACTTTTCCATTTTATAATTTAGCCATATTAGTATGTCAATAAGCTAATTTTGGCTTGTCCAACTTTTGTTTAAAACAATAAATTGTCAATTTTTTTTGAGGGAATAGAAAATTGACTTTTTGAGAAAATGGAAAATCTTAAAAGGATTTGTTTTAAAAATATAAATAATCATTGATATGTTAAGAAGGGAGCATATACACACCCTCTCTAACTTGAAAATACTTTCTAATTTCTTAAAAACACATAGATTGAAACCTCTAATATGGATTTGTATAGTGATTGGTTAACATGGTTCCCTCACAAGGATGCCCTAAATTTTCAAAACGAAGAAATCAAAGATGAATATATATACACACATGGGAGAGTACACTAATATGAATAGGAATGAGAATTCCAAATGAATAGGTAGAACATGAAAAGTCAATGATTTCACTGGTAGAGCATGAAAATTAGAAAAGTATATGATAGGAAATTCACAATGGTGAAGTGGATAATGATTGATTACTTTGGCCAACTTGAGCAAAGCAAAATCAAGAAGTATAACTAAATAAAAAGACAATTTTAACATAAAGGTGAATGTAGCAAAGATAAATAAGTTTAAGCATAAATCATTTGTAAAAAGGTTCTAGCAAAAGGCTAAAAAGGGGAAGTATCAGTTCCTCTTCTAATTCTTCCAACAACATCCCTTCCTTAAAAATAAAAAGGAACATCCTCATTCAAATATCCTCCAAAGGGGAAGAATGCATCAAAATATATGATTAAGATGAAGATATTTGACCAAGAGGGGAAAAGGGATTCTTAAATGTCACACAACTTCTGTTTGATGAAGAGGTAAAGATAGGACATCAAATCATGGTTGTTGGGAAGAAGGAAGTATTTCCAAATCCACGACTTCTTCTTTAATATGAAAGAAAAAACAACCATGCATAGTATGATTGATAGGTCTTCTTTATGATGTAAACCCCTTAGACAAATAAATAAGATAAATGAAAGGAATATAACCTTGAAGGAGTTCCATAAGTAATTTAGCAAAATTACCTCTCAAAACTATATAATGAAAAGACATTAACGAGTTCCATGCTTTTCGACGATGCTAAATTTATGTGGAGTGTGAAGATAAGTTCATATAATTTCTTAATATGTATCCTATATTAAATATGAAAATCTCAATATAAACCAAGTTCTTAGTATCATGAAGCCATCCTATGTAGACCAAACTAGAATCATGAAGTTAAAGACATAAAGAGACCATACACAATTTTGAACATTATGAAGATCAATATTAAAATTGCTCGTATTAATATTAAAGGGAAAGAGTTAAGATGGAGGAGGTAAAGGATTAATTACCTAGGATCTATGGACCCTATTATCTTTAGCAAAATCAAAGTGTTTTCTTTATGGACTCATTAACCCATGGTAACAGAATACCCTCGTAAACATCTCAAAGGAAAGGAAAATCGGTAACACACACATATTTTTCCGAGAAAAAAATTGTAATTCCTTTATTTCAAGAAGAATTGGTGAAATTACATTTAACGTGTATCCTAAAGAGGACATTATGATGAAAATGAATCTACAAGTAGCTCAAATAATACATCAAAGCACCAAAGTGCACATAGTGAAACCCAAGACCCAAAATACAACACCCACTAAAGAGAACCTCAAGCACCATGAAGAGGATTTTAGAGGGTCAAACATAATATTTACTACATTATCTAATACCAATAAAACTACTAAGAAAACATACCTAACCACCACAACCCATGCAGGGGTGAGTGACTTATCACCATTGAGTATCCACATGAGAAAAGGGATCCAGAACCTAGAGAAACTAGCTAGAACCCACTAGAGCCTAGTTATGTAGGGTTCTAAAGGGGACAAACCCTAGGAAGACTTATACAAAATGTTGAGGAATAAATGGCATAAACTATAAGATCCCATACTATAACCACCAACCTACCAAGTAGCTCTAGAACCCATGGATGAAGAGAAATCGCCCCATAATAGAAATCACCACTAGAGGAGGGAGCAAGAACCAACAAATTCAATGCAAAAACCAATAGGCACTATCAAAATGAAAACGCCAACGTCAACTAGCCCTCAAACACAAAAGGAAGTTGAAGGAACCCCAAATTTGCACACAGTTGTAGAGCTATCCACCACTAGAAAACAATACGAAGAGATAAAGAATGTCATAAAACCATCACTTCTTCAACAAAGAACCACCAAAGGAAACCCAAAATAACCAAAACAAGACTCTATTTGTAGGAAATATGACATGAAATTTCCACAAAACAATAACCAATGAAGTTAGAAGATGGATTGGAAAATGGTAGCATTATAATTGGTCATAGAGAAGCCTAGAGGTAGAAGCAAAAAGGAAGCTAGGGTAAACCCTAGCTACAATCCTTAGGCCATTGCTATGATCCTATTTGCAATAAGTTATAAGGATCAAGTTTGAGAAAAGTGTACTTACCATAACACACACACACAAATATATATATTTATAAAAAATAAAACCTTTGTATTAGAAAAAGTTGTCATCGAATTGGACAAGATTTTTATACAAAAAGAGAAGATGTTGGCCATAACCTGCTAAGAAAAATACATTGTTTCTACCAAAAATCCTTACACTTTCCTATCTAGACTCTAAACTGATAAACATGGCAGGTATACTACTGCACAAATTGACACAAAAGAAAAACTAGTCAACAAAATTACATGGCAATTTAAAACTAACTTAGAGAAATGGCCTGTGAAGGGATTCTATTGCAATCCCACTTGAGTCTCCTAAGTGTTGACTCCTTAAAGTGCATGTATATGTCTATGATTATAATGTCATGCCATTCAGCCTAAAGAATGCTCCAACAGTGTTTTCCAGACTATTGATATCAACCTTCAGAGAATACATCCACAAGTTCCTAGAAGTGTACTTAGATGACTAGACTATGTACAATCTATTGAAGGATCATGTTATGATGTTGCATTTGATGTTTAAAATGTGTCAACAGTTTCCTCTCCTTGAACCTGGAGAAGTGCATATTATGCACACATGTTGGCATGTTGCTAGGTCATGTTGTTTACAAAGATAGGGTGCTTGTGGATCTATCTAAGATAAATACTATTGACAATTTGGAAGCCCCGACCAATGTTCATACCTTGTCATTGACTCTAGGTCACATTGGTTAATATTGAAAATTTATTAAAGGTTATGCAACTATCACAACACTAATGGAGTGTTTACTAAATAATATTAAAGACTTTATTTGGTCTACAGAGTGCAGAGCATCCTTGGATGTTCTAAAAGAGAAAATGGTGAGTGCATCAAACATTGGTTTCCTAAATTGGACCCTTGTGTTTCATGTGCATGTTGACACCTTAAGAATTGCATTGGGAGCCATATTGGCATAACCTAGAGATAAAAAATTGGATCATCCAATCTACTTTGTAAAATTTATCCAAGGTTGAACACAACTACACCACCATAGAAAGAGAAGGTATTGAAATGGTTGATTTGTTGTAGAATTTCGAGCATTGCCTGCAAGGGGTTGCTTTGATTTCTTCACAAATCATTCTGCACTCAAGTACTTAGTAAACAATCATATTTTAGAGGGCCACATATTAAAGTGGCTACCACTATTTCAATAATTCAACTTTGAAGTCATGGTAAAGCTGGGAAGGACTAACGTTGGGCTAGACCACCTATCTAGAGTGGAAACTAGAGAGTCCAGAGGGGTACTTGATGATCTGTTGCTAGACTTTGATTTGTTCAAAGTAAAGACAGTTCTAGAATACGTAGAAGACATCACAATCTTCCTCACTATGGGAGTTGCACCTCAAGTATATTTGGCCATACAAAAGAAGTAGTTGGATGTTAAATATGCAAACCACCATTTGATTATGGATTAGCTATACAAGTTGGGTGTGGATGGGATAAATAGAAGGTGCATGATGGACCATGAACAAGCATGAATCCTATTGGAAAGTCGTACCAGGGTGGTAGGTGGCCACTATAGAAGTAAGGCTATAGCTTGGAAAATGTTGCAAGAAGGATTGTGTTGGCCCATGGTATTCAAGGATGCTAAGGAATATGTTAAGGATTGTGATGTATGATAGTGAATGGGATGACCTTCCAAGAGGGATGAGATGGCACTATATTTGGTGGTCACACTATATCCCTTTGATAAATGGGTGGTTGACTTCATCGAGCCTATTAACCCACTTTCTAGGCAGTTTGGGGCCCAATATATCATCACTGCAACATAGTACCTCATAATATGGGTAGAGGTGGAATGATCCCAAGATTGCAACACATATACGACTACAAGATTCATCTTTGCAAACATTATATATATGTTTAGATGTCCTAGAAGTTTGACAATCAATCAAGTTAAGAATTTCATGAGAAAAAATATTAACAACTTGATTAAGGAATTTATGGTGCAACACCATACTTGTAGTCCCTATCATTTGTAACCCAATGTGACAGTTGAGACATTCAATAAGATATTAGAGTAGGGCTTGACAAAGTTTTGTGTTGTCAATCATGACAATTAGGGTGAGAATAGACATGTATTACTTTGGGCATATTGGACCATGACCAAGAAGTTGATGAAGCACACTCCTTTTAGTTTAGTCTATGGGAAAGAGACAACAGTGCTTGCAAAATTTCTAATATCGAGTTTGTTTATCATGCAAGCCACAAAGATGTTAGAGGGAGAGTCAATCCAAATCCAACTTGCAGAGTTAATAGAATTAGAGGAAGAACTATTTTTAGTGCAGTACCACCAGATGGTCAAGAAGTTGTGACAGAAGGCATGGCATGACCACCATATCAAAAACAAGATTTTAAAGAAAGGTGAATCAATATTTCTCTATAATAGAAAACACCTCAAGCACCCTGACAATTTGTAGATGCATGGTCTAGGACCTTTCCCAGTCACGACCACTTGAGATTTAGGAATGGTAAAGTTGAAACAACTTGATGGAACACTCTAGGAGGGATGGATGAATGGTGATCACCTGAAACCTTTCACTCCTCCTCCAAGTTAAGTTGTGACACTCCTAAAAAGGAGAATTGCACATTATTGTTGTTCATGGTTTCTTAGTCAAGTCAATAAAGCTTGATCCTATGGATGAGATAACCAATCTTGTCGCATTAGTTGAATAAACATTAACCCTATGGATAATAGATTCTTTAGTCAATTGAGTCCCTCTATGAATAAAGGTAGACAATTTGAATTTATGAATTTATTTTAGTCTTTTAAGGAAGCCAAGAACCACCTTTGTGGTCATGGGGTGGGGGGGGGGGATTCTCATTTGAATTGGTCAAGTCATGCCAATATAGGGTCTCTGATTCACATCATTGAATCAAAGATTTGTAGTGTTATCCATATAGACAAAGGTCAAGTCAGTGGGTACGGTTACATTAATGTTAGCCATGTGCATTTAATGAATTAACTGAGTCATAAAGTTGGAAATGATAAGAATAGGGATTAAGGGGAAAGTGATAGGGTTGAGTTGATAGTTTGGTGGATTATGTCATGGGATAATCAACCCAATCTGATAGAAATTTGTTAGTAAATGAAATTGGATATGGTTTCAATTTCCACTCAGAATGATATCTTTTCATATTTATGGTGATTAGATTTTTGATATTCAATGCAACGACCTATATAATCTAAATCCACCAACCTCTGAGGTCATTTTGTAAATTGAAGAGCTCGGGGAAGAGACAATTTCCCAAGGATTAGTGAAGAATAGGTTGTTTCCTATGCACTAGAGAGAATACTAGCGAGCTAGAATTCAATAGATAATCTAGGGACTACTAGTTCTATACACAAGGAGGGAGCCACAAATAGAAAACATGGGAAAATTTAATATTAGGATGATGTCAAAGAGGAGGGAAGCAGTCCTAGATGACCCTATCAATAGTTGAGTCTTGTAAAGGATGGATTGTAGGGGAAAGATGGAACACATTCCCATAGAAAATCATGACTTCACCAATGCTAAGTGATTCCCCAACTTAAAACTAGTGTACTGCATGCATGAAGTTCAACTGATAAATGTGAAGAAAATGATGGAACTGGTAGATGAAGTGCAACTAATTCAAGTATCATCACTTCTTAACATGTTTCACGTACAAACCTCTTCCTTCTTATCACCAGTGTAGTGATGTATACAATTTCTACTAATTCGAGTGCCCCAGGGGAAGCTATTGCTGGATAAGCATTACCCCTTATCACTAGAGCACATTCAAGACCTCATAGGTCTCATTCTAGATGAGAAAAAAATTAGGATAACATTATAATAGCATAAGAAGGCCAAGAAAGCTAGCAAAGAAGATTTGTACACACAACATAGAACCCACTGAGGGCACAAGGGGGTCAACCTCACCTCCATCAAGAAAATTATTGTGAGGATGGTGGCTAGGATTCTAGATTTCTGCATGATGAAGAAACATAAGAAGGGAGAATGTAATGTAGATATTCTTTTAGTGACCAATGCATGCTTATAGGGTTGATGCCTAAATTGGTGCCAAGTTTTTTTAAATGAAATCATTGAGGCCACCATTAAGGACCACACTAAGAAACCGACCTTCAACTATGGATATTTCCTATTGGTCATTGCCATGTTTAATTGGAAGCCACCACAAGGATGTAACCTCCTTCAACTAGAGAAATTATTAATCTTAACAACACTTGTGCCCTGGAGGGAACACAAAGAAGTAGACCATGTAGAATTCAATGACAAGGTCTTCACCACTTGGTACAAGAAGATGGTGGAAGTAACTAGGTATCATCCCTAGTTCCCCACCAAAATTATTAACCACTACCAAAAGTGGTTGAATTTTGAAGTGACTAGAGATAACAACTATGTAAATCCCATCATGGAGGGAGTATAGAGGATTGAGGAAAACCATTTACCTTTTATCCTCACAACCACAACCATCAGGAAGGAAGTGTAGAGCTAGCCAAGAGTTGGGACCACCACATTTGAGCAGAGAAGATTATTCCTCATTCTAAAGAAAAACCTACATGAAGGGGATGAATAATCTGAGAAAATCCTCATCTTGTTGGTGCAAGAGAAGAGAAAGAGGAAAAAAATAGAGGTAGGAACTTTATTGGGCCAGGTTGTGAAATTGGGTATACATTTGGAGCACCTAACACAATAAATCCCACCTTTCAAATCCCCCACAACGTGATCACCATCGAGGACAACTATATGGGAGAAAAAGTTTGAAAGGGGATTACAAAGATTATAGAAATATCAACCTAGACCCTCATCGCCAATAATCCATGAACTCATCCATAACCAACTACGAATCAACCATTGATAGGAGTGAAAGAAATGGTAGCGATAATAAAGAATACTTGGGGTAAGATTTTGCAATGACCCCCACTAGTAAGCACAACACCACTCCCTATTCCTTCATTGACCCTAGTGAAGTTTAAGATGGAATAACCTACATTGGTTGTAGTTGACCTAATCGAAGAAGCGAAACCCCACTCACCCATGGATGAAACTAGGATAGAGATGGACACCCAATACACAACTGAGGGTCAACAAATGAAGGTGGAGAAGCAGGGTGATGGAGGGCATGACTAGGTTGAAGGTTGTGACCTAGAACAAGAAAATTAGGAGGGATCTAGTTGTGCAACCTAGGAACAAAACACTACAATGAGTGGAGATGATAGAGAACTCAAGAAATTCACAACTAGTGAGGTGAACTTGGATGGAGAGAAAGAGGAGAATCAAGAAGATAAATATGACAAGCAAGAGGAGCAAGAGGAGAGACACGAGGAGTAGGAGAAAGGAGAAGAGGAGAAATATGAAGAAATGGAGGATGTCCCATGTGATGCTGACCAAACACAAGAGACCAAAATACCACCTCCATTAGAGAAACTAGAACATGCTAGGATTCCAATTGCTCTAATAGACCAAGCAATAACCATGTAGATGATAGAGTTGTTGGCTCAAGACCGTCAATATAAATTTAAGCTAATGTAGGAGTGCGAAAAGAATTTTGATATCGTGAAGTACATTACTACTAATGTCCATAAATGAATAAAGAATGTGACCATTTTCCTTGGTGATGGCATGGACCCGGATTACAATGAGGTGAACACCCGACATAGTGTTGAGATTTGGGTGCCTTGGAAAGTAGTCCCCTTGTGTTTGTGAGTATCTAAACACAAAGGGGGAGACTATTTCCCTTAATATTTTACTTTATGTTCTAATTTCACTTTGACTTAGGAGATTTAAGTCAAAAGTAAAATATGTCACTGAGGTCATAAAGTGACAATTAATTCACTTTGTGGGTGAATTAATAGACATAAATCAAACTAAGTTAACTTGAGAAAATGGGTTTTCTAAGTGAGATTTTTGATATTAAATCTCACCCATTGATTAGACATGGCTAGATTGAATCTAGGCCATTGGTCTTTTAGGTTTGGCCAAAGAGAGGCTAAAGGAGGGAAAAGGGTAAGGATGAGGCTTAATTGTTTACTTGCTCACTTGAGAGATTTGGGTGATGTGAAGGAAGTGAAGAGAAAGAGAGAGTGAGGGTTTGGAGGCTCTTGGGTGCATTCTTGAGGAGAGGAAAGGTGCACAAAAGTGATAGCTTGGCTTCTTGAGATAGGAGGGTGAAAGCTTGCATGAGAGGGTGCATCCATGGACTTGGGTGCATTTGCATGAGCAAGGGCGCATTCTAGGTGGAGGGGCGTGCACATATGGCAAGGGGCGCATTCTAGGAAGAGGGTGCACTTGCTTGAGTTTCTTGCAAGGATTGGAGAAGGGTGCACCAAGTTTGTGAGTTATCATCTTGGTAAAGGAAAGGGTTTGTGTGAGAGAGGTGCACCCAAGGAAAAAGGGGTGCATAGGTTGAGGTTTGTACAAGAGGAGGGCACACCAAATAGAGGGGGCACACTTGTTAAAGGACTTCACCAAACATCACAAGGCTTCTTCAAGGGAGGCACATCTAGAAGTGGGCAAAGGCAAATGAAAGTTCCAAGGCAAGAGGCAAAGACAAAGGGAAAGGAATGGCATAGCAAAGTGAAGAGGGCACACAAAGAGCTAAGGGGCGCATTCTTCAAGGGCTAGCAGGCACAAGTTTTGAGGGACTCCATTACAAGCTTGAAGACAATACTGAATTGTATCAAGTTCCTTGTGTATTTACTTCTTGTAATATTTTCTTTGAGATCTCCAAATATATACATCTATCTCTAACTGGTTTTCCACATGGGGGGGTTTTTCCAAGGTCACGTTGACCAAAAACATGTGTTCATTTGTCATGCATGCTTAGTGATTTTCAGCTTGTTTTAGTTGTTAAAGATCCTAGAGGAGTGTTATATGTTTTGAGGTTTATGCATGTGCTAACATTAGTTAAGAAAACACTTGCAAGGGCACCTTAAAAGAACATTTAACCATTAGTTTGAAGGAAGATTTTGGGGCAGAATATATCAGACCTGTTTTCTGTCCTAAAATGACAACAAGGAAATTTTGATATCTCAAACTTAGTTCCAAAAAGAGGTTAAAGACAGACCTGTTGGGAAGCCTTCTAGTTCCTCGAAAATATACATGGTATCAGAGCTTTAGGACAAGTGGTTTGGATGATTTGTGGAGCATTCAATGGGCATATTTTTGTGGGGAAAATATCAAATTTGTTGGTTATTTTTGGACAACAAGTTTTCAGTCCAAAATAATGAGGAAAATCAAATCTGAAAGTGCCTCGGTTTTCATGCCTATTGGGCAAATTTACACGTAGTTGGCAGCCTCATTCTTCACACTTGAGACTAGTGTGTTTGAGGTTCATTTCAGTTGTTCAACTTTTTCTTGGGTAGATTGTATCGGTTTTAGCATCATGTCAGCATTTGCCGTGGCAGGTTTGAGGGTAGAGGATAGACTTGCAGGTGCAAGTAATTTGTCACCTTGGAAATCAAGGATAGTGATGATTCTGGACGAGGGAGAGTGATCAGAGATCGTGGAGAATCCCATAGTACCTCCTAAAAATGTGGTTCTCTTTTTTGAGTTTCAGAGATAGAACAAGAGAGCTAAAAGAACAATCCTTGATGTGGTGAAAGATCATGTGATTCCTCACATTTATGGCAAAGACTATGCATATCAAATGTGGCAGTCTCTTTGTAGTATTTATTAGAGTCCTAACCATAATTGAAAGATGATGATTCATTTGAAGTTGAGGGGCACCAAGATGGGGAATATGAATACAATTACTTCATACCTCTCGAGGTTCACTCAAATTCAAGATTAATTGGGTGTAGTTGGTGATATAGTAGATTCCTCAGAGTTGGTACGAACCACTTTGAATGGATTTACCAAATCATTGGAGAGTTTTGTCCATGGTATCGTGGCACATGAGCATATGCGTAGTTGGGAGAGGCTCTGGGAAGATTTCATTCAGGAGGAGACTAGGCGTGGTTATGGATCTAATAGTCAACATCAGGGTGTTGAGGATGGGGATGAGGTTGATCTTGCCTTTGTGGCTAAAGAAAAGATGAAGACCAAGAAGGGGCCCAAGTTTGGGGCCAAAGAGCAACAGTTGAGAGTACTGGGTGAGCAACAAAATAAGGAAATGAACAAAGTGAGATGCTTTGCTTGTGGCGAGATGGGGCACTATGATGGATAGTGTCCCAAGAAGAAGAAGAAGCATGGTGGTACTGCAATGACAACAAATAAGTAGGAGTTCACAGCTCAATTTGAGAGGGAGTGTGCTTTCATAGGTTATTTTTTGTTAGTTGATACACCATCCAACTATTGGTGCATAGACAAAGTTGATGAGGTGCCATAGATTGATAGTGTTGTATCTCATGGGACGCAAACTCAGTTGTGGAGTACACCATTTTCAGGGGTGACTGGTCCACCCAAGACAACTTCAATTTCAGAGTTTCCAAGTAGAGAAGCAGTTGGTACAAGGGCTTCAGAGCATCAGAGATTGATGAGTGTGAGAGGGCGCCAGAGAGGCTTGAGTCTCATTTGGCTATGGAGAGGAGCAGATCAGCTTTAGATTCCACTTCAGGTGGAAGTCACTTTGTGAGAGACCAGGGTGACGATCTTGGTGAGATGCCAATAACCATATACTCTTGGTGAGATGCCAAGAGTGAGACTCTTGGTGAGATGCCAAGAGATGAGACTCTTGGTGAGATACCAAGAGAAGTGACCTTTGGCGAGATTCCAAGGTTGGGATCTTTGCTGAGATTCCAAGATCAAGGCTTGGATCGAGAAGGACTTTGATTCAAGGAGATCTTGGATAGGTGGAGATGGACATCCATATATAGATCATGCAGGTCAAGCAACTCAGAGTTAGAGGCCACTTTTGATGATTAGGGTACAACCATACTCACTGAGTATTTTCCAATAGGAAACAATGTCCACTATAGGGATGAGATTGGAGGGGTGAGTGACACTTTCCTCGGTAAGAGGGAGTGTTGATATTTGGGTACCTTGGAAAGTGGTCCCCTTGTGTTTGTGAGTTTCTAAACACAAAGGATGAAAATATTACCCTAAATACTTTACTTTATGTTCTAATTTCACTTTGAATTAGGATATTTAAGTCAAAAGTGAAACATTTCACTTAAGTCATAAAGTGACAATTAATTCACTTTGTGGGTGAATTAATAGACATAAAGCAAACTACGAAAACTTGAGAAAGTGGGTTTTCTAAGTGAGATTTTAAAGATTAAATCTCACCCATTGATTAGACATGGCTAGATTGAATCTAGGTCATTGTTATTTTAGGTTTGGCCAAAGAGAGGCTAAAGGAGGGAAAAGGGTAAGGATGAGGCTTAATTGTTCACTTACTCACATGAGAGATTTGGGTGAGGAGAAGGATGTGAAGAGAAATAAAGAGTGAGGGTTTGGAGGCTCTTGGGCGCATTCTCGAGGAGAGGAAGGGCACACAAGGGTGATGTCTTGGCTTCTTGAGCCAGGAGGGTGCAAGCTTGCATGAGAGGGTGCATCCATGGACTTGGGTGCATTTTCATGAGCAAGGGCACATTCTAGGTGGAGGGGTGCACACATATGGAAAGGGGTGCATTCTAGGAAGATGGTGCACTTGCTTGAGTTGCTTGCAAGGCTTGGAGAAGGGCAMATTTAGGTTGTGAGTTATCATCTTGGTAAAGGAAGGGGTTTGTGTGAGAGAGGCACACCCAAGGCAAAGGGGCGCATAGGTTGAGGCTTGTACAAGAGGAGGGAGCRCCAAAGAGAGRGGTTTCACTTGTTCAAGGACTTCACCAAAMATCACAAGGCTTCTTCAAGGAAGGTGCATCTGCTTCTTCAAGGAAGGTGCATCTACAAGTGGGCAAAGGAAAAAGAAAGTTACAAGGCAAGAGGAAAAGACAAAGGGCAAGGAAAGGCATAACAAAGTGAAGAGGGCGCACAAAGAGATAAGGGGCACATTATTCAAGGGCTAGTAGGCACAAGTTTTGAGGGACCCCATTACGAGCTTGAGGACAAACTTGAATTGTATCAGGTTCCTTGTGTATTTACTTGTTGTAATATTTTCTTTGAGATCTAAAAATATATACATCTATCTCTAACTAGTTTTCCCCATGGGGGGTTTTTTTCAAGGTCACGTTGACCAAAAATATGAGGTGTTCATTTTTCATGCATGCTTAGTGATTTTCATCCTATTTTAGTTGTTAAAGATCCTAGAGGAGTGTTATATGTTTTGAGGTTTATGCATGTGCTAACATCAGTTAAGAAAACACTTTCAAGGGCACCTTAAAAGATCATTCAACCATCAGTTTGAAGGAAGATTTTGGGGCAGAATATATCAGACCTATTTGCTGTCCTAAAACAACAACAAGGACAATTTTGATATCTCAAACTTAGTGCCCAACAAGAGGTCAAAGATAGACATGTTGGGTAGCCTTCTGGTTCCTCTAAAATCTACATGGTATAAGAGCTTCAGGGCAAGCGGTTTGGATGATTTGTGGAGCATTCAATGGGCATATTTTTTGTGGGGAAAAGATCAAATTTGTTGGTTTTTTTTGGACAAGTTTTCAATCCAAAATAACGAGGAAAATCATATCTGAAAGTGCCTCGATTTTCATGCCTATTGGGAAAATTTACACTTGGTTGGAAACCTCACTCTTCCCACTTGAGACTAGTGTGTTTGAGGTTGATTTCAGTTGTTCAGCTTTTGCTTGGGTAGATTGTATCAGTTTTAGCATCATGTTAGCATTTGTGGTGACAGGTTTGATGGTAGAGGATAGACTTGCAGGCGCAAGTAATTGGTCGCCTTGGAAAGCAAGGATAGTGATGATTTTGGACGAGGGAGAGTTATGGGAGATCTTGGAGAATCCCATAGTACCTCTTACAGATGTGGATCTCTTTGTTGAGTTTCATAGACAAAATAAGAGAGCTAAGAGAAAAATCCTTGACGCGGTGAAATACCATGTGATTCCTCACATTTATGGCAAAGACTATGCATATCAAATGTGGCAGTCTCTTTGTAGTCTTTATTAGAGTCCTAACCATAACCACAAGATGGTGCTTCATTCGAAGCTGAGGGGCACCAAGATGGGGAAGATGGAAACAATTACTTCATACCTCTCGAGGTTCACTTAGATTCAAGATGATTTGGGTGTAGTTGGCGATATAGTAGATTCCTCAGAGTTGGTACAAATAACTTTGAATGGATTTACCAATTCATTCGAGAGTTTTTTCCATGGTGACGTGGCCCCTGAGCATATTCCTAGTTGGGAGAGGCTCTGGGAAAATTTCATTCAGGAGGAGACCAGGCGTGGTTATGGATCTAATAGTCAACAACATGGTGTTGAGGATGAGGATGAGGTTGATCTTGACTTTGTCGCTAAAGGAAAGATGCAGACCAAGCATGGGCCCAAGTTTAGGGCCAAGGAGCAACAATCGAGAGGACACAGTGAGCAACAAAAGAAGGACATGAGCAAAATGAGATGCTTTGCTTGTGGCGAGATGGGGCACTATGATGGATAGTGTCCGAAGAAGAAGAAGAAGCAGGGTGGTACTGCAATGACAACAAAGGAGTAGGAGTTCACAACTCAGTTTGAGAGGGAGTGTGCTTTCATAGGTTTTTTTTTTTCCCAGTTGATACACCATCCAACGGTTGGTGTGCAGAAAAAGTTGAGGAGGTCCCACAGATTGAGAGTGTTGTATCTCATGGGACACAGGCTCAATGGTGGATTACACCATTTTCAAGGGTGACTGGTCCACCCGAGACAACTTTAGTTTCAGAGTTGCCAAGCAAACATACAGTTGGTACAAGGGCTTTAGAGCATCAGATATTGATGAGTGTGAGTAGGGCGCCAGAGAGGCTTGAGTCTCATTTGGCTATGGAGACGGTCATATCAGCTTTAGATTCCACTTCAGGTGGAAGTCACTTGGTGAGATACTGAGGTGAGGATCTTAGTGAGATGACAAGATCCATATACTCTTGGTGAGAGGCCAAGAGTGAGACTCTTGGTGAGATGCCAAGAGATGAGATTCTTGGTGAGATACCAAGAGAAGTGACCTTTGGAGAGATTTTGAGGTTGGGATCTTTGGTGAGATGCCAAGATAAAGGCTTGGATCAAGAAGGATTTTGATTCAAGGAGATCTCAGATAGGTGGAGATGGACCTCCATATATAGATCATGCAGGTCGAACATATTAGAGTCAGAGACCACTTTTTATGATCATGGTACAACCATACTCACTGAGTATTTGCCAGCAGAAAACAATGTCTGCTGTAGGGACGAGTTTGGAGGGGTGAGTGACACTTTCCTCAGTAAGAGGGAGTGTTGAGATTTAGGTACCTTGGAAAGTGTTGCCCTTGTGTTTGTGAGTCTCTAAACACAAAGGGGGAGACTATTACCCTTAATACTTTACTTTATGTTCTAATTTGACTTTGACTTAGTATATTAAAGTCCAAAGTGAAACATGTCACTTAAGTCATAAAGTGACAATTAATTCACTTTGTGGGTGAATTAATAGACATAAATCAAACAAGGGAAACTTGAGAAAGTGGGTTTTCTAAGTGAGTTTTTTAAGATTAAATATCACCCATCTATTAGACATGGCTGGTTTGAATCTAGGCCATTGATATTTTAGGTTTGGCCAAAGAGAGGCTAAAGGAGGGAAAAGGGTAAGGATGAGGATTAATT
>ML783442.1:647684-666279 GCA_009831015.1 Picea engelmannii | reverse complement strand
CAGCATCGTGGCGGCCTCCTCTGTGTCTCAGCATCTTCTGAACTGAGTGACAGCTCTGTGTTTCAGCATCTGCATTCTTGAACCGTGTAGCTGCTTCGTGTTTCGGCATATGCATCCTCGGACTGCGTAGCAGCTCCGTGTTTCGGCATATGCGTCCTTGGACTGTGTAGTAGCTTCCGTGTTTCAGCATCAGCTCCAGTTCTGTGTTTCAACATCGGTCTGAAATACTATTCTACAAATATGGACACTTATGTACTTCTAATCAATGGTTAGGTTCAAAAGTAATGTAAAGTATTATGCAAAACAAATTAAACATGTAGTGATGAGAAAGGACGTTGTATACCTTGGAGTGATCAGATGAAGTGATAATATGAGTCTAAATACAGGTGATGAAGGGTATAATAATGGCAAAAAGTATGAGCAAAAAGGTACAATATGTGGTCCCAACACCACTCATCTCTTTTCCACTTATAGAATAGATTTGTGGGCCAAGAATAGTCCAATGATCAAAATTGAGTCTCCACTACTCTCCAACCAATGATCTAGATCTTCTTTTCACATCCCAACAGAATCGACGACTCTCAATATGTTGCCTATCTATATCGTCAATGACATTCTCTGGTTAACACATAGCCTTGCCAACCCATCAATCTATGACAAACGAACCAAATCTCTCAACCTATATATCTTATGGTTGGAAATTGAAAGTGACCATCCAATGGTATGGACCCAGTGGGGCTCACCATCGACCTTAAATTGAACCAGGTGTTGACACTTATCTCCCTCTGGATGCACTGACATACCACATCACTCGTGACGTCGTTGCCCATTCTATAGCCTATAAAGGGTTCTTTGGAAACATATGGTGGATATTAAATCTCACCCAACACTTGTCAATTGTTCTCATTTCATCGTTCTTGAACATCACATATCCTTGTTGACCTTTCAAACTTTGACGAATGATCCATATTTTCTAGGATTTTCACCTACATGTGCCAAATCCTCCTGACAAGTGGCATCATATATGCATGACACATGGAACTATCACCACCTAACATGTGGCATCCACATTTCCCATATAATCTCACCTACAAGTGCCAAATAACCATGCCACATGGCACATTATATGCTCGACACATGGCATTATCCACGTCATCCTCTTGAGCCCATTGGTAGGATATTAATGGTCTAGATATCCTTTCAGAGTTCCTTCGATCACAACATATCAACAATCCAGATATTTTCTTGGAGTTTCCCCGTCCACGACAGATCAATGGTCCATCTTGGTTCTCAGAACTCTCCTGCAGGGGTGCACTCATTCTGGTAGTTCATACCCCTTCGACAAGCCCACTCCGATGGATGGAGAAGATCATTATTTTCCCTTTCGATCAACAGTTGAGATTTAAAGTGACAACCTAAAGGCCTTTTCACCTAACCGTTCCTACTTCCATCCCGTTAACCAATCAAATATCAACATGCATCGTCTTGGGTAATACACTAGCTACCACTTGTCGTAACATGTGGCCTTGTCATTTTTAGCCACCTAGCATGACACGTGGAATACATCACTCAACATAGAGTTTTGTATCAAAACACAGATTCACCTTGAAACATGGCACAATCTCTACCAAACATGTGGCATCCTTTGGGACATGTGGACTGCCATGCTGGAAGGACGCGTCATGTCGATGTCAACCTCTCTCTCCTTGCACTTATATGATAAGGTATGGGGTTGGGGCCTCGAACCCTATTCTTCGAATCTAATATAAACGGTTGATATTACACCTTTCAACCCTATGATATATCAATTGTTATCGTTGACTCAAAACTATTCCCCTTGAGAGTACCAACACAACTTCTCACCCATCACTCTGATGGTTTTACTTCTAATAGACTTAACGCTAAGATCAATGGTACAATTTCACTAGGACTGCTCACCGATGGATCCAACAACTCATGTTATCTCATAACTCTTTCCATTAGAGTCTCTCTTCAATCATATTCCAAGGTGCTCCAATGTCTACACCTTCCAATGAAGGGCCAGGATCTAATTGCTATGTCGATTCAACGACTGTGATTTCTTCAGGCTGAAAACATGGGTTTTATCCAGGCTAACAGTCTGAATCTAGACGTAACTGTTCGGGTATTCTTCCAAAAAATTTCTCATGGTTTCACCAGGCCTTCAATGGATCTAAAAATTACTCTATAATGTATGTAAGGTATTTTTATTCTATCTCTATGAGGATTTGGATCCTACAGCCCTGTCATTTTAACGTGGAGGTTTATACGGAACTTGAGCCTCCTTAACCCAATATGGCTTACTTTAAAGTTACAATCAGACTCAATACTTGGCATTTTTCGGGTATCTACAGTTTTTCAACCTTATCATGCCTTCGACATGCCATTATTGTCATATTGTTTTCCTCTCAAAAGTATTGCTTACACTTATTTTATAAGCATGTTTTATTTTCATAGGGATCACACTGCAACCAATACCCAAAAGCATAGACATAAGTCATAAACATACTATTATGTTCATGACTACATTCACATGAGGGTACTATTTATACAATCCTTAGTTATTCAAGGTAGAATGCATATTTCTCTTATTCATATATAGACTATAGATACAAATACAAGTACCAATTAAAGTATCTAGCCATGCCTTTGAATTTGATTACACATAATAAAAAAATACTTATCTTTTACAAGTTGTGACTAGTCAACTAATTGTGGGTGTTCTCCTTTCCATTTGACCATAGGATTTGCTTGCTCAGTCACTTCGATAATAGGCCACCCCCGTGCTAAGACATGGTATCGCTAGGGAAAATCTCTCTTAGATTCTATGGGAGTTTAGTATGTGAAGGTTAATATCCTCCACACCACTCTTGGTAAGGATTTCCTCCCCTTCGTCGAAGTTTATTAGACTGTCTCCCGCATCAAGCTCACGAGCTCCTGTTCAGGTTGGGTTCTCAATTCTTAGTTGGATTCCTCTAGTTATTCCCATATTCCTCGTGTGTATCCTACACATTATCTCATGAGGAAGGTTCTCGACATGTCCTTCTGCCTTTTTCAGAAGGAAACTCGTGGAAGCAATTTGGCTACAGTAAAATGGTACTTTATGGTACCTTAGGTTGACTATTTTCTTCTATCTTAGCCAGACCTTCCATACTCTCATTCATTTGGGTGGGTGGTTGTTCAACTCCGTCCCTCTTCTCATTAACTACTTTATGTTGGAATCAGGGAAATAACTTATTATTTTCATATTAAGTGTTTTAGTAAGGAAGCTTGGGAGATCATGGCATGATGAACCCCCCCTCTCTTTGTTTCCTCACTCTTTCCTCTAGTGGTATCATGGACAGTAATTTTAAGGCTTCACCCACAGTCAACTGGTTGGAATTTTCAATTAGAACAATAATACATTTACAATATTTACAAAATATCACATGGAAATCATTAATCATGATCAGTTACAAATAATTAGAGGTTTAGAAAGGGGGTGTTACACTTGGAATTTGTACAAGACATGTTGGGTATATATTATATTCTTTGCACGACTAGATTTAGTGTATGCTACGTTGCGTCGAGCGTAGTGCCCCAGAGAAATTTTTTCCTTGGGAAACGTGACACATGTTTTTTGCCTCGTTTTTCATGTTGCATCGATTTTCATGTCCATTGATGGGCGGTTTTTCAGCACATTGTTTTTGCCAATGGTTTTCTATTTTCAACTAAGGAATTAGGGCTTTTGACTAATCCAAGTCATTTGGTTATGGTTTTGGATGACGTTGGTTCCTATATGTATATTGTATTGTAAACAATGTATCACTATGAATGAATATAGAATATGATGGTTTTCCAGGTTTGGGTTTCCAGGGGAAAAATATTTGTGTAATGTGTGTATTTTCCATTGTATATTTTTTGTTGTTTTACTAAAAATCGATTTGTAGTAAATATTGTACAAGGTCAAAATCTACATTTTGTATCAAAGATTTGTTGCCTTCAGGGGGATGCCTTTGTGGTCAAGGCTTTGGATCAGGACTATGATAAGCCTTGTTACAGTGGAAGATATGTGGTATTGATTTTTAAGGTGAAAAGAAATGGCGAGCAGTTGGAAAAAGGAGATCGAGAAGTTTAATGAGAAAAGGTTTTAGCTATGAGTTGAGAACTCAACACACCCTAAAAACTCTATGAAAATTTTCTTTTTTGGGTACCACTTAATCTTCTTCGTCGACTATCTGCATGAATCGACAACCCAAAGTTTCCCCGACTCACTTGAGAAATCCGACATCGGCGAAAGATAAAGGTGGTGAAAATCATTTGGAAAGTCAAATTAGCCAAGTACCGACCTTCATCGGCATCAACTGATGAAAGAGTTTATTTCCCATGAACAACCTCAGGAAGGATTTCACCGAAGGTCGATCCATTCGATTTCGACAGAAAAAAGGTAATAGTGAGCACCATGCCAAAGTAAGGAGCAACATCCTCTGACCCCAATAATTTTTAAGCATCGAAAACATTATAATGTGTTAACCTGCGAATAAAAAACTTTACCTTTTTCCAATACCACTCGATGTCGGCACCCATAGTATCTATTTTTAGTATTTTCGACGTGAGCGAAGTCCCAAGTAAGATCCTTATTTATCAATGAATTAATTTTATAGATAAATGTTTCTAATGATCCAGGGTCAATAACGCCACGTAAGCATCAATTTATACCAGAAATTTTACAAAAGGAAACATATCAACAAACCCATAGTGCCACAATAACGATTACAAGATCTAATAATTTGTGCAACCTAATGATTTATGATGAGAAAACACAGTCAATTTTCCCCTTTGCATCCATAAGAAATCATAATGCATTAAAAATACTCTCGATACTTAGTATTAAAGGGGTCTCACCAAATCTGTGTCACATACAACTAAGCCACATCAACACCACGACCAACCAGCCTGGTGGCAGTAAAACTATGAATTTCATTACAACAGAAGAGAAAAATGGGATTTTGTCCAAACATCACCCAGAAGAAGTGAAAGGCACAAGATCGCCCTCTATTCCTTTCCCTGAGTTACTACTTATGCCTTGCACTATGTTCTTCTATCCCTTCATCCGTTGCGTATCGCACAACTGCACAATTGTATCTTGTGCTTCCCGAAGCTGCCTCTGCAACCAAATCGTGCTTCCTACATGACCCGACGATGATGGTATCTCCTAATATTTCATCGCTAATTGATGTCGCAACTCTTTGTTCTCTTGGTAGAGTTTGGATATCGTCAATTTAGCCCATTCTAACTGCTGAGAAGAACTCTCGTCGGGAGAACCCAGTGTTATTTCACCTCCTTTTCCGATCTGACCTTCCCTACCGATAGTCCCAACTGGAATCGACCAGTGGGTAAACCTCATGGGATCCTCAATGACTAAATGTACACCTATCTCAGCCGAGAGGCGATCCTCCTTCCCCTTTTTCGTACCCTTTTTGGGCCTCCCTCTTCCCCATAGTTTCGGCTCCTGAGGAAACACAGTTCCCGTCATGCCTCTATTAGACGTATCCTTTTTCACCCCCGAGCTTCACAGGTGATGTTGACACCGTATCCATGCCAACACCTTCAACCCTTGTTGGAATTTCAAGAACATGGGAGGATAACAAAAAATAATCCCAGGCACGCTGGGGATTGGACCTGGCACTCTGGCTACTCCGCAGACCCCGCCCTCTATTGAAAGGGGATCCCATTGTGCAACAACGTGACAAATTAGGAATCCGTAGAGGACGGGGAACATCTATACAGGACTTCACCAAGACAAATTCGCCATACCAGAACTCAAGAGAATGTAACCTCGGCATGAGCATAAGTTTTCCCCAGAACTCCCCGAATTTAGAGGAGAGAAACAGAGCATGCCAATAAGACACTCGCGCCTCGCGACATGGTGATTAAAGACTCTATGCACCATAGTTATTCGGCGGATGCAATCCAGAGCATGTAAACGCCGCCAAACAAAGTTACAGGTAACGTCCGGTACGATCCTCCCGACCTTGCTCCAGACCTCCGTTATTTGACTAATGATGTTTTACACGCTTGATAATACAGATTCTGAAAGCATTTAATGGATTTCCTTTTATGGCGTCCCACCCTTTGGGAAGTATACACACACACGCTCACCTTCGATGTCTCTTTTGGGAACCAAAGATCAAATAATTAATATGACTATTTAAAATGTTCATGATGTTGTACTTGATTTTCCACCCCATGATGTGCTGACATAATTCCTTTTAACCAAAGGAGCGATGGATTTTGCCAAGTCATCACAAGTCATTCGAAGGAGAGATTGAGATCAAGTAAGTATTAAATGACTGAAATTAGTGAGCTACACAGGTACATATTAGTCTTTCAATTTATTTACGTCTTATCACAAATTTCTTTGAAATCGCTAAACTCCACCGTCTCAATTGCAGGAAAGAAACCTCCCCGATTACTGAACAAAGTTCATCCTATGATTTCGCCGAAGGATTCGAAAAGAACACCGAAGTTCAATAATCGGTGCAATAAAGGTTTCTGGGCTCTCCGAGTGCAGCGTCCTTGATCAGTTATCGACTCAAGAAACCCACCGAATGAGACTTGTTGTGGGTTGAAAGATGTGTGAAGATAGTCGATACGAAGCTAAGACGAGTACAATTGTTCGTGAAATACCCGATCAAATCTCGAACTATGTTGTAACTACTAAAAACTAGTTTGGTGAAGATCCAAACGCATGTAGTCGATATCAGAGGAGTATACATATCCCTAATGGAACAACGTAGAGTCCCATGGGCTCAAACCTATGAAGATCTATTGGCCTGAGTATGAAAGAAGTCACCCTTTTCAAGAAATATCCCGAATGGACTGTCCAAGAAAATGTTGGATGACCACGCCACGGGGCGATTGTTTTTTGGTCCGAACTGTATTTAGCCGTTAATTTTGATTGAATTTTAGATTATAAATAGAGACATCGAACAATTATTCAAAGGTCGATGGTTGTTGTAATAACTATTTCTTTCTAGTTTGTTGATAATTATTTTGAGACTGCTATGTATTGAGAAGCCCTTATGGACCAAAGACAAGTTATTTTCATCATATGTATGTGATTGGAGTCAGAGAAGAATTACTTCCTATCCTGTTCCATGAATGATATAGTAAATGAGTAAGAGCAATCGATTATGTTGTTAAGTTATCTAGTGCAATATTTTGATGTTCCTTTCTCTAATGATGAAGATAAATCGGTGCATTGTTATGTAACGAATGTTATGGTAGATGAATTATTTCGCTTGCCATGATCTTGGCTACATATGTGTTTTTCTTTCTGTTAGTTATATGCTTAGGCAGTAACTGGATGTTCATTTGGTTAATGTATTATTACTAGGCCCTTTGGTATATAATTATTGTCTTCATGTTTGAGCAGCGGGTTATCCCAAGCTCAGCCCCTTCCCAGTAGTTTCAATTCAATCCTGATGCTTGCCAAGTTGGATTATGCTAGATTGCATCTCTCAGACCATCCCCACTCAAGAGAAAATACAGAAAAGAACGGTCCTACCTGAAGGGAGAACCTTCACAAGAAAACACAAATCCCATCGATAATTTGGTCGGATCGCAAGATCTGGAGAACCATTCCATCTCAAACGTCGCAGAGTATAATTGGGCCTCAGTGGCAGGTTTGGTTCCTGTTGTTGAATCAAGGGATTTAATACCCATCAACAGAATTGGATCTAGAAGGAGGGCCTGAGAATGAATGGTTGAATATATAACTTATATAACTTTTCAAACAACCTATAGATTCGTAATGGTCCACATGCATGGATAGTCATCCAACAGACAACCCACGCTTACTGAGTACTCCCAAAGTAGGTAAATCACCCAAGTCCAAGGAAGAACCTTTTCACCCTGAAATACCCTACGCCCTCCCTCACGAGGAAGCGAATCAATTCAGGAGAATCACCAGAGCCTACGCCCGATAGATCAGTGCATTGTCCTTAACTCCCATCCTCCCTAAGAGAAAACAACAAAGTAGACTGGTGGTTATCGCTCTCGATGAAGTTTTTGTACACTCCATCGAAGACTTAATAGACTTAAAGATCATCTAAATCCAAGAACCTCTTGATCTCATACTCGAGATGTCATTTGGTGACATCCCCGAGCTTGATGACTTTTCGGAAGAAGAATAGCTTGAATCTGACTCTGAAGATATGGAAGGGAACAATGGTCTTGAGGAGGAAAGATAAGTTCCACTTCAATACAACCATCGTTGGTTGGACGGAGATGCTATGGCCATCCCTGGACGAGTACACAATCTTCCCCGACACCTGGAAAAGCTGCTCCCCAAGTATGACCCTGAAACTTTAGGCTTGCCTGAAGACCATATCAAGAAATTCATACTTCCGATCAGACTTATGAACCTTCAACATGAAGACATAGTATGTAGAATTTTTCCCTACATGTTTGAAAACTCTGCTTCCATGTGGTATTTTAATTTTTCGGTAGGATCTATAACTAGTTGGACTAAATTCCAAAAGGATTTTCTAGACAAATTTGTGGAAGAAACTACTACAGGAGCCCTTATTTATGTGTTGTTCGCAGCCACCATGACCCCAAAATAAAGGTTCAATGATTTCAATCAAATATTCACGACCATCTTAAAAAAGTTCCAGCTCGCAGTGAAACCCACTCAAGAATTGCAGATTGAGGTTTATGCCAACGCGCTTCCAAATTCTATTTCCATGTTCATTAAAAGAGCCGCCAAGAAAACCCTCGTGGATAATTTCAAAGAGGCCAAGACAATAGAATTTCAGATGAAAGGATGTAAAGAATGCCAAGCCTCTCTAGTAATAAAAGAAATTCAACCCCCTCCTAGGAGAGGACTCCTTTTGACTAGACCGTCGGGGAAACCAACTGAATAGGCTCCCGATAAAGGTAATGGAGATATAGAAGATCTACAGCTCATGGTCAAGAAACTATCGAATCAAATTATAGACATGAAAAGAAGCACAGGGGAAGGAAACCAAGGCCAAAGACCTTATAAGCCTTTCTTTAAAAGAAACCAGCCTTTCAAAGCAATTGAGCCTCCCCCAGCCAACCTAAACATTGACCTAGGGAATGTTGCATCTAATTCTTTCTGCACCTATCACCAGGAGAACCACTCTAAAAGAGAATTCCCTCAATGGGTCCACACCACTAATTTAATGGCCAATCGTTTTCTGGACGAAGTCTCACTAACCGAATAGTCAAGCATTTTGGCCATGAATATTGTCGATCAGGAAGAAGTTCACCGACCATGAGACACAACCATGTTGATATGGGATCTCGACGTGATCGCATCTTCGGATGATCTGTTTGAGTCTCGAGAACAACCCACAAAATTTTTGGTAGCACAGACGCATAGTAGAGGTCAACTCGGCCCAAAAACTACTGATGCCACTCGGGCCCCACAAAGTAAGTTAACTCCCGATCATCTGAAAATACCTTTCTCTCCCTGCGAAAAACCCATAAGCATCTATACCAAGGAATTTCCCAAGTTGGATTACAACGTAGTCGAAGATTTTAAAAAGATGAAGGCTAATATATCAATTATGGATATATGTAGGATTCCTCAGCAAAAAGACTTTTTGTTGCAAGCTCTGAGTTCGGTAGAAGACCCAACTATAGGCAACAACCAGAAGAAGGATCTTTCCTCGAAATATTTGGCAAGAAAGCTAACCATAAATACCTACTCAGAAGGTAGGAAGGAGAAGCCTTTTGTACCACCTTTCCTTTTAACATTCAAAGTTTTTAACAGGAATCTTCACAATTGCTTGGTAGATTCTGGGGCATCCTCTAATGTAATGCCTTTGGCCATTTGTAAGAAATTGGGTGTTATCCCTCTCAGAAGTGATAAGCATGTCATACAAATAGACATAACCCAAGTCAAAGTTATGGGAGAACTCAAAGATGTAATGATCAGGATAGTGACACATCCTAATTTCGTGCAAATAATTGACATCATTGTAGTAGATATCCCAGAGGCATATGGACCATTGTTGAGTCGTGACTAGTCTGAAAAGATAAACAGATAATTTAGTACAGACTGGGCACACCTTTGGTTACCACTAAAGGGATACAATACCATGATCATAATTGACAGAGAAAGATATCTAAAGCATACGATCACCGAACTAGAAACCCCGAACGAACCCGCGTCTACCGATTTCCCGGTATTGGGCAATTACTCTTGTGATTCCCACTTCGGAGACTTTTCTCCTCTAATGTCCATTGTTCCTCTTACCCAAAAATCTGAAATAATATTTCAAGAGGAACCACCGATGCCGATAGAGAACGCTCTCTTTTGCCAAAATCCTGCGATCGAGCTTATGGGACAAGAGATCGGTAAGCAAGAAATCGGTATAGAACAAAGAAAGGGTGATTACCTTCCATAGATTTGGACCCTCTACTTTGATGGATCTAAATCACAAGAAGGGTCAGGAACAGTGTGTATCCTTATCAATCCTAAAGGATGACGTTATTTCCTATCCTGCAGACTAGAATTCGAATGTACCAACAACACTGTCAAGTATGAAGCTCTAATGCAAGAATTAAAGAAAGCCGTTGATCTGGGTGTCAAGGAGTTGAAGGTTTTTGGGGATTCTGAGATCATTGTTAGACAAGTAATGAATACTATTCATTGTAATTCTCCTCATCTTAAGAACTACCAGCAGGAGGTGCATAGGCTAATAGAGCACTTTAACGCTTTCAATATTACCACAATCCCGAGAGAAAAGAACGTTCTTGCCAAATCCTTAGCCACAACTGCTTCTCAACTGTCACCTTTAGAAGATTATGAAGCCTCCCGACTCACTCTGGAGCTACTCTACAAACCATCAGTGCTGAACAATATTTCCAACATGAAAGTCTTTGAAGGTGACAAGCAAATCCTAAACTTCTTGACCAACCAAGACAATTTCAAAGACCTAGTCGTAGAAGATGAAGAGTTCCAAGAGAAAACAACTGAAACTAAACCCTAAACAAGACAAGATGTTGGAAAGATGAAGGCTCACACAATCCCAAAGGGGGTAGCTAATCTAGATTTTTTTTTTTATCTAAAGGATTGTTTTAAAGGACCCAAAAATGTGAAGATGGGTAGCTCTTGCTCCCTCCATGAAACTGTGAATCTTGGGAGTCGAGAGAACCCGAAGAATGTTAATCTCGGAAAAACTATGTCTAAGGAAGAGGAAATCCTACCTCAAATTATTCAAACAATACCAGGATGTCTTTTCATTGTCCTACAATGATTTGAAAACATATGATACCCTCATTATTCAGCATACCATCCCATTGAAACCCAAAATGAAACATTTCCAGCAAAAGATCTGGAAGTATCACCCATCCCTAGAGCCTCTCATGTACCAGGAATTAAGAAAGCTTCTAGATGCGAGGATAATTTTCCAGGTCAGGCATTCTGCCTGGGTGGAAAATCTCATTCCGATAAGGAAAAATTCGGGCAAAATCCGACTATGCGTAGATTTTCGGAACCTCAATAGAGCTTCAGAGAAGGACAATTATCCGGTCCCACCGATGGATCAATTCTTGCACACCATGTGGGGCTCGGAGATTTTTTCCTTACTAGATGGTTTCTCAGGATACAACCAAGTGTTGGTTTCAGAGGAAGACCGTTTAAAGACCACCTTCCGAACAAAATGGGGAACCTTCACTTATAAACACATGCCTTTTGGGTTAATCAATGCAGGAGAAACCTTCCAAACGACCATGGACATGGATTTTCAGGGGCTTATCAATAGGTGCATGGTAGTATATTTAGATGACGTAACAGTGTATTCAAAGAATAGGGAAGAACACATCCATCACTTAACTCATATTTTCAAAAGGTGTCGAAAATATGGTATATCGCTAAATCCTAAGAAAACCATCTTCGATGTCGAGGAAGGTAAGTTGTTAGGTCATATTATATCTCAAGTAGGTATCCGCATAGATCCAAAATGAATTAAGGCCATAGCTCAACTCTTGCTACCCCATAACAAGAAACCCATGAAGTAATTTTTCAGACAAATCAACTTTGTGAGGAAATTCACCCCCAATTTCGCCAAAATTATCAAACCCTTGCAAGAGATGATTTGCAAGGATGTCGATTTCAAGTGGGATGATGAGAGAAAATACGCTTTCAAAAATATTAAATTCGCCATATCGCGAGCTCCGGTGTTGCGAAGCCCTTATTTTAATACATACTTTTCCCTTTATACTTTCGCTTCTGACCAATCGCTGGAGGCGATTTTGACCCAGAAAGATGATGACAACAACAAAGCCCCAGTTTAATTTATGAGTACTAATATTAAAGGAGTCGAGATCAACTATCCAGCCATAGATAAACAGGCCTACGTGGTATATAAGGCAGTAAATCATTTCAGGTCCTACATTCTCAAAAATCACACTAAGGTGATTGTGCCACACCCTCTGGTCCGATCCCTGTTTACCCAACAAGAAATGGGGGAAAGATGTTGAAATTACTAAGACAACTGAGAGGGGGGGGTGAATCAGTTGTTACCATTCTTAAACAATTATGTTTATTTTAAACTCTTTACAGAGCACTCAATGACAATCACAATAATGCAAAGAGGTAAGCAATAGAACATTCGACATCATTCACACATATGAAATATACAAAGATAGATATTTCCCGAGGAAACCCATAAAGGGTAAAAACCTCTTCTTCTTGGTATGATAAGTAATCTTTACATTCTGTACATTATCATACATATGAGCTCCAACTCATTGTGAGGCTACAACCTCTGTTTTGCAAGCTGCAACTTGCTGAGAACACCAACTCTCTATTTTCTCTAGCATCGACTAGAAGGAAGCACCAACTCCCTGAGTGTTCCAACATCGACTGGATGGAAGCACCAACTTGTTTGAGAGAACCAACTCTCTAGTTTCTCTAGCACCCACTAGAAGGAAGCACCAACTCCCTAAGAGTTCTAGCACCAACTTCCAGTTACACAGGCACCAACCTGTATATCAGAGAACCAATGTTCTCCCTTGCACCACCCTGGTTTCTCTGGCTGCAACCAGATGGAAGCTACAACTCCCTATTTTCAAGCACCCACTTGAACCTCTAAGGACACCGGTCCTCCCTAGCACCTCCCTACCACCTCCCTACCACCCTTATTATAAATATTTTCTACTGAAACTTATTACAGTGATTCAATAGTTTTCATTGGCTTACCAGGCTTATCACTGTTCTGCTATGTTGCTCTGCTCTCCTGTATAAGTGTCTCTCCACCTGCATCTTCTTGTGCTTTATGATCTTCTGCTTTTCTCTACAAGTGAACCTCGGCCTTCTTTTATTGTCTCAGTTATGCATCTTTGTTCTTTGCTTCTGTTGTGCTTTATTCTCTACGTCTTATTTTGATTCTATGAATTACGCCTCTTCTGTGTATTTCAGCTCTTGTCCATAGCATGTTATTTCTTCTCTGTTATACATATTTATACTATCTGTGCACCTTCTTCATCCTCCATGAACAACGCCTCTGCATGCTATTCACCATTCCATGGTTCTTCTCATCGGTTTGTTCACTGTCATTCCACTTTTACTCTGCTTCGCTCGCCCAAGCCTCAAAAAGAAAACTGCATCTCGCTTCTGTCTATACCTCATCTATTACTCATCTCTCAGTTTTATCTCACACTACGCATATTGTTGGTCTCGCACTACTCATACTACAGTTTTTCCTTTCTTACAGTTCAACTCATTTTTCATTCAGAACAGCCAACCTACCACAGTCATTGCGTCTCCATTTTATCCTATACCACCTATTCAGTTACACCTTGAATCTCCAAGAAAACGCATCAGCAACTGAATCGCCAACCATCCAAGAATCATGATTCAGTTCTTCTAACTGAATCGTAACTGATCGATTACCTATGAGGTGAAACAGTAACCCTTCAATCAAGTTTCCAATTAACCAACACCATTGGATTAAATCCGCAGGATTTCGCGTTTATCTCATATGCCCACTAGCTATGACAGAGTGCTAAACAAAATTTAAATTTCGTGATTTCACATCTCAGTATTCTTGTGATGAAGGGTCTCGACACTCCAAGTCGTGATCGCCAAAACTCCAAGATGGAGCTTAGCACCGCTATATTCTTCCCCTCAGGTGACCACCGGCAGTGACCACAAGCTGCACCAAAAGGTGTTTCACAATTTCGCATATCGGTGTTTCTATCATGCTCTGATCTATCACCACATGCCCCTCTTGGATCAATGATCCAGATCTTATCATGATTTCTCCACTTCACAAGCCTTCTTCATGCCTGATCAACGGTTCACAATCCTTGGTGATCTAATGATCCAAATCTTCTCTTGATCTCGTAGATCATGATTCCTGTGATGAAGGGTCTCGATACTCCAAGTTGTGAATGCATATATGGAGCTTAGCAATTAGCTCCTTCCCTTAAGCCTTCGACGATGTGACCTTGAGATATGACCACTCGCCAATCAAACAATCACTTCAGTCCTTTGACTTTCCAGTCAGTGAAACAATGATCTTTCGTCATGTGTCCTATGGAACCAATGATCCACGAATGTCCTCGATGGAAGGCCAGGATTCCTTCACAGTTTTGGAGAGTTTGATGAATCTTGGTCTTATCCACCTTGTAGCTTCACCATATCTGACAGTTGTTGGTCCTTCATAATTACTCCAGATCTGACGACCTAGATCTTATCGCGAGTTGGGAGGTTAGAGAACTTCCTTCCTTTGGCCTTTTAGTTAGTGAAATGATGATCTATGATACCATGTCATGCCTGAAAATGGACGGTCCTCCTTCTTTCGAGATTTTGTAAGCCCGCTTCACCTTGCACTTTAAATAATGTGCAGGTTCTCCTGGATACAACGATGGTCAGACTCTACACTCAGATCTAACGCCCGAGATATGTCCTCCATCTGCACGCTCGACCTATCTGAATTAAGATCTGATGGTCATTGGGAATTCTCAATGGGATCCAATGATCACTGTCACTTCTCCTCCCGAGATTACACATCCTCCTGACTTGGAGTAATTTCTAAGTGTCAAAGGACTCGGCCTTTGATCTGTCTAAGATCTTGAGTAAACCATCTCTCTTGAGCTTTGGCAATTATTTAACCTCATCCATGGAGCACACCTCGCACTATGTGTGAATCTGCGCTAATCATCTTGAGCTTACGTTGTTCCTGTTTTTCCAGCGTTGCACACTCTAATCTTGCCATCAATGACAAGCACACTCTGCCTGTAAACATGCCAACAATCTCCCCCTTTGGCATTGTTGGCAACCCTTAACGACTACACTAATCTGTTTGAACCTCCAACTGTAGCATCCAGTCTAGACCACTCCTTTTCTCTCCCTTTGACATCAATGTCAAAGAAAACATTCTCCCCCTGAGCTATTGCAGTATTTTTAGGAGGTATCAGATATTAAACCAGCACAAAATCCCCCTGATAGGATGGACTCTCTTATTTGAGGCCTTCAGAATATTTGTATCTAAACCAGAGTCTTATCCTTCTAATTCTTGGACCTGTTCATCTTCATCTTCAACTGTGTCCTCTATAGCAGACTCAATATTTCTCACCTCTCTTACTGGGACTCCTTCATCAACCTTTTCTTGTCATAACTGGATGACTCCCCCTGTCACTATTCTCTCTCTGCTTATGATTGTTCTCCTCCTTTGTTTCTAAAAAGATTAGCTTCTCCTGACAAGGTATTTCCTCTTGTTATCTCTACAGAATGTCATGTATATAATTTTGTACATCAGAATGTTGTTGCTGTGAATGTCGTTGTCCTAATTGAACACTGCGCAATTGTAGCTTGTACTTTTTAAATAACCCTTGGATCTCCCCATTGATTCTCATAGATCTCTATTACCACAATTTCATTTGTCTTCCATGATGCATACAATCCAAGGCTTTTATGACCATATTCAATCACAAGAAAAAACCGCTACAACCACTCTCATACCTTCTTTTCTTTTTCACAGGCGAAGGACCTGTATCAGGTTTCTTAGGAGTATTGATTTCTTCCTTATTGTATCCAATACCATATTTGTCATTTGTTGATCTCTGACTATCCAAGAGATTATCCAGGTTCATGGAGTTGTTTAAGAACTTGCTTTGGGTGTTTGACTTCTCAACCTTCAAAACTTCATCTTCCATCTTATGACATGATTCTTCTTCTACTTCTTCCATGGGATTGATGCTAACTGAACATTCTTTTATTGTATCTGTGTCTTCTCCTTTACTTGTAGGGGAGGATTCAATATCAACATCATTAATTGTCCTTATGCCTTTATTCACCACTTCTCTTGAGTTTACATTTACCTTACACTCTTTGGACGTGAACACCTCTTCACTGTCTCTATCACACTTTTGACTTGCACTGAGAAAATTATGTTTCGGACCATCCACAAGAAGAACATACTGAGCATCTCCTTTGTCATTACTCAAACTCACCATCCCTCTATCCTTGATTTTACCTAGTTCATCATTTTCAAGGATCACATTTCCTGTTTTTATTTTACTTATGTACAGAAGCTTATCCTTGTCTCCATTCATGTGCTTGGAACATCCACTGTCTATATTCTCGGAGGCCTTTTGTTTTTGAGTTGAAAGTGCTAGACCACATTTTTCACTATATTTCCTTTTCCATGTGCTAGCCTTTCTATCTAAGAACGTTATCCTTGGATCTTCTTTGTAATTATTCAGATAACAGTTTGCATCTTTGTGGCCAAAGTTGTGACAGTTATAGCATTCAATCTAATTGTTCAATAGGTCAAAGTTATTGTTGCAGTGTTGTCTACTTATTGACTGTTTATTATTTCTTGATCTCCTAAGTTGCATGTCTCTAGACTTAATTTCGCAATTTTCAATCTGTGATGGTTTGTTACTTGGTTGTATCATTCTTTGTTGTGGCAGATATTTATTCCTTGGAAATCTTAATTGCTCATGTCTAAGTCTTAAGGAACAATTTACAGCTTTGTGACCAAAATTAGAACAGTAGAAACAATATCCATAGAAAAATTCTTTGTACTTGGAAAATGGTTGTATTCTTTGAGAAAATAGATTTCTTCCATGCTAATGATTTCCTTTAGCAGGGAGTGTATTATTTCCTTGTTCTACAGATTTAGTTCTGCCACCTTTTTCTTTACTCCTCCTGGGTGGTTGATTATCTTCCTTTGTTTCTGCAGGTTTGTTGTCGTCATTGGTTGTAGATTTGACAAACTTGATGAAGTCTTTGTTTCTTGGGTGACCACTACTTGATCCCTCTTCATAACACAAACCTATTTTCAACTTTGGATTCCTTTGCTGATTCAGAATGGTGGCTAATCCTTCTGGGGCTTTGATACTTGACATATTCTGATGATACAAGGCTTGAAACTTCTCCAACTCTTTCCTAGTTTTCACTACTTATTCTTCCAGAGTTTTACATCTTGCCTTCTTTTCTGATAACTGATGTTTAAGAATGTCCTCGATTTTATTTGCCTCTTCTAATTCCACTTTTAGCAGGGCAACGTCTTCATCGGGTTGTTTATTGTCTTTCTCAAACTGTATCAACGATTGTTTTTTCTTTCTATTCTTAATTCGGAGTCTGTCAATCTCTTCCAATGCACTGATCAGTTCTCCTTCCATATCAACCACAACTTCTTCTTCATTAGCCTCACTTTCTGTGCTTTTATTATCATAATCCTCTTTGGCCATAAGCATGAAGTCATTTAGTTTATTTCCAATAGAAGAGTCATTGTCTTCATCATCTGAAGGATCATCATCATTGTCTACACATAAACTTTTATTTCTATCAAATCTTTTGAATTTGTACTTCTCTTCACCTTCAGAGTTCTGGTCCTTCTTCTTGTGTGGACACTTATTTACAAAGTGACCTATCTTACCACAATCAAAACATTTGAATGGAAGCTTGCCTTGATATTTTCATGATCCTTTCTTTAACCTTCTCACAAATTTTGCCTCAATATCATCTAAATCTGAATCAATATTCTCATCTTCTTTAAAAGATGCTTCTATAGTAATGGATTTATCTTTGTTGATTCTCATTTCATATGCAGTTAGAGTTCCTAGGAGTTGATCAATGGATAGAGTTTTAAGATCATTTAGTTCTTCTATTGCAGATACTTTTGGATTAAATTTATCAAGCAAAGATCTTAAAATCTTCTGAACTAAAATTGATTCTTCAATCTTCTCACCAAGACCCTTCATGGCATTCACAAGTTCTTCAACTCTTAAAACATACTTACTAACTATTTCATCTTCATTCATCTTTAGTTGTTCAAACTTCAACCTAAGTGTTTGAAGTTTGGCATCTTTTACTTTCTCATTTCCTTCATAGTTCCTAATGAATTTGTCCCACATTTCTTTGGCAGTTTGAAGATGCATCACCTCTACAAACTCATCTTCTGCAAGTCCATTCAAGATAGCATTCATTCCCTTAGAATTAAAGATAAATTCTAACTTATCATCCTTGGAAGCTAGCACAACAGGCTTTATGTATCCAGTCTCTACTACATCCCAAACATCAGCACCTAAGGCCATTAGGTATGTT
>ML783442.1:612964-647634 GCA_009831015.1 Picea engelmannii | reverse complement strand
TGGAAGCTAGCACAACAGGCTTTATGTATCCAGTCTCTACTACATCCCAAACATCAGCACCTAAGGCCATTAGGTATGTTCTCATTCTAACCTTCCAGAAGGCAAAATTTGTTCCATCAAACAAAGGAGGCTTAGTGACTGAACTCCCTTCATGACTTGTCATGTTTAAGCTTATAGATCTACCTTTAGATAAAAGGAACCCGCTCTAATACCAATTGTTGAAATTACTAAGACAACTGAGAGAGGGGGGTGAATCAGTTATTACCGTGCTTAAACAATTATGCTTATTTTAAACTCTTTACAGAGCACTCAATGACAATCACAATAATGCAAAGAGGCAAGCAATAGAACATTCGACATCAGTCACACATATGAAATATACAGAGACAGATATTTCCTGAAGAAACCCATAAAGGGTAAAAACCTCTTCTTCTTGGTATGATAAGTAATAGTTACATTATGTACATTATCATACATATGAGCTCCAACTCATTCTGAGGCTACAAATTCTGTTTTGCAAGCTGCAACTTGCTGAGAGCACCAACTCTCTGTTTTCTCTAGCACCGACTAGAAGGAAGCACCAACTCCCTGAGTGTTCCAGCACCGACTGGATGGAATCACCTACTTCCACTTATACAAGCACCAAATTGTTTGAGATAACCAACTCTCTGGTTTGTCTAGCACCCACTAGAAGGAAGCACCAACTCCCTGAGAGTTCCAGCACCAACTTCCACTTACACAGGCACCAACCTGTATATCATAGAACCAATGTTCTCCCTTGCACCACCCTGCCACCCTAGTTTCTCTAGATGTAACTAGATGGAAGCTACAACTCCCTGTGTTCAAGCACCCACTTGAACCTATGAGGACACCAGTTGGTGTCCTCCCTATCACATCCCTACCACCCTTATTATAAATATTTTCTACTAAAACTTATTACAGTGATTCAATAGTTGTCATTGGCTTACCAGGCTTATCACTGTTCTGCTATGCTTCTCTGCTCTCATGTATCAGTGTCTCTCTACTACATCTTCTTGCGCTTTCTGATATTCAACTTTTTTCTACAAGTTCACCTCGGCCTTATTTTACTGTATCAGTTATGCATATTTCTTCTTTGCTTCTGTTGTGCTTTATGCTCTGCATCTTATTTTGATTCTATGAATTACGCCTCTTCTGTGTATTTCATCTTTTGTCCACAACATGTTATTTCTTCTTTGTTCTATGTATTTATACTATCTATGCACCTTCTTCTCCCTCCATGCACAGTGCCTCTGCATGCTCTTCATCATGCCAAGGTTCTTCTCATTGGGTTGTTCACTGCCATTCCACTTTTTCTCTGCTTCGCTCACTCAAGCCTCAAAAAGAAAACTGCATCTCTCTTTTGTCTATACCTCATCTATTACTCATCTCTGAGTTTTATCTCACACTATGCATACTATTGGTCTCACACTGCGCATACAGAAATTTTTCCTTTCTTACAGTTCAACTCATTTTTCATTAAGAACAGCCAACCTACCACAGTCATTGCATCTCCATTTTATCATATACCACCTATTCAGTTACACCTTGAACCTCCAAGAAAACGCATCAGCAACTGAATTGTCAACCGTCCAAGAATCATGATTCAGTTCTGCTAACTGAATCATAACTGATTGATTACCTGTGAGGTGAAATAGTAACCCTTCAATCAAGTTTCCAATTAACCATCACCATTGGATTAAATCCACAGGATTTTGCGTTTATCTCATATGCCCACTAGCTGTGACCAAGCACTAAACAGAATTTGAATTTCATGATTTCTCATCTCGGCATTCCTCTGATGAAGGGTCTCGACACTCCAAGTTGTGATCGTTGAAACTCCAAGATGGAGCTTAGCACCGCTAGCTTCTTCCCCTCACATTACCACTGGTGGTGACCACAGGCTATGCCAAAAGGTGTTTCGCAATTTTGCATATCGATGTTTCTGTCGTGCTCTGATCTATCACCACATGCCCCTCTTGGATCAACGATCCAGATCTTATCATGATTTTGCCACTTCAAGAGCCTTCTTCATGCCTGATCAATGGTCCACAATCCTTGGTGATCTGATGGTCTAGATAATTTTGTGATATCGCATATAGTGATTCCTGTGATGAAGGGTCTCTATACTTCAAGTTGCGAACGCCGAGATGGAGCTTGGCAATTAGTTCCTTCCCTTAATCCTTCGACGATGTGACCTTGAGATATGACCACTCGCCAATCAAATGAGCACTTCTCTCCTTTGAATTTCCAGTCAGCAAAACGATGATCTTTCGTCATGTGTCCTATGGAACCAACGATCCACGACTGTCCTCGATGGATGGCCAGGATTCCTTCACAGTTTTGAAGAGTTGGATGACTCTTGGTCTTATCCACTTTATATTTTCACCATATCGGACGGTTGTTGGTCCTTCGTAATTACTCCATATCTGACGGCCCATATATTATCACGATTTCACATATCGCGAGTTGGGAGGTTAGAGACCTTCCTTCCTTTGACCTTTTAGTTAGCGAAATGATGATCTGTGACACCGTGTCCTGCCTGAAGATGGACGGTCCTCCTTCTTTCGGGATTTTGTAAGCCCACTTCACCTTGCACTTTAAAGAACGTGCAGGTTCTCCTAGATCCAATGATGGTTGGACCCCGTGCTCAGATCTAATGCCCGAGATCTATCCTCCATCTACGCACTCGACCTATCTGAATTCAGATCTAATGGTTATTGGGAATTCTCAATGGGATCCAATGATCACTATCGCTTCTCCTCCCAAGCTTACACATCCTCCTCACTTGGATTAATTTCTAAGTGTCAAAGGCCTCAACCTTTGATCCGTCTAAGATCCTGATTATGTTATCTCTCTTGAGCTTTGGCAATGAGTTAACCTCATCACTGGTGCACACCTATGCACTGCGTGCGACTCTGTGTTAATCCTCTTGAGCTTATGTTGTTCCTGTTTTTCCATCGCTGCACACTCTAATCTTTCCATCAATGACAAGCACACTCTGCCTGTAAACATGCCAACAAAAGAAGGGGGAGCTGGATGGCAGTAGTCTAGGATTTTGATCTAGATATAAAACCTATCAAGCTAGTAAAAGGACAAGGTCTATGTAAGCTTGCAATTGAAGCCTAGGATGAAGAAAATGAAGATTTTGGGTGGGAAAATGAAATGGCACTATGGTGCAATGAAGTAGCATACATACCCCCAACACAGGACTCCTGGTACAAGGATTTGACTTATCTTTTTCATCACGTCGCTTGTCCCGAGAACATCAACCCTAAGGAAAGGAGAGCCCTAAGATTGAAATATGTACAGTATCATCTTATAAATTTGGTACTCTTTCAGATCAACTATGATGGGGTATTATTGAGATGTCTTGAACGAGAAGACATTGACAAGGTGTTGAAGAAACTCCATGACGGTCCCGCCGGAGTACACTTTGCAGGAAACAATACCACCCATAATATTCTGAGAGATGGCTATTACTGGCCCACCTTGCTTAAATATGCTCACACTCACACTAGGAGTTGTAAGACTTGTCAATTAAGTGTCGGAATGGAGAAAAGGGCAGCAATCCCACTTCAACCCATGATTGTCTCTAGGAATTTTAAGCAGTGGGGGTTGACTGTCTTAGGAGAAATTACTCCTAGTTATTCAAAACTCCACAAGTACATTCTTACTGCTACCGACTATTTCACCAGATGGGTAGAGGCCATTCCTTTGACTCATGTAAACGAGAAGGTAGTGATCCAATTTATAGAACAATAGTTGATCACAAGGTTTGGCGTCCCCTCTGTTCTGGTCTTTGAGAATGAAACCTAATTTTCTTCTACCCTATTGACTGAGTTTTCTCTGGATAAAGGAATTATAATCAAATACTCTGCAAACTACTACCCGCTAGGGAACGGTGTGGCAGAATCGACTAATAAAAACCTGGTAAGGATACTAAAAAAAAACAGCTACAGATAACCAGAGAAATTTTCATAATCAACTTCATAATGCCCTATGGGCCGATAGGGTCACACCCAAAGATGCCATAGGAAATTCTCCATACTTCTAAGTCTACGGGAAAGAAGCTATCCTCCCGAACGGGCTCTATCTGCCATCTCTTCAATTGGCCCAAGACTCCCAGGAAGAACCCTCGTCGGCCATGCAACAGAGAATCGACACTCTACTCATGTTGGAGGAAGAGAGAGAAAAGGCTAAGTAAAAATTCCTGGCTCACCAACAGATAGTGAAACTATGGTTTGATAAGCATAAGGCTAAAGAAAAGACCTTCGATGTAGGAGACTTAGTGATTAAGTGGGACAAAGAAAACAATCCTAAGGGAAAACACTCTAAGTTTCAAACCCTATGGCTTGGACCCTTCCAAGTAGCTGAGAGAATCGGGGTAGGTACCTATCAATTGCAAAACCTGAGGGGGGAACTTGACGCCCTCCCAGTAAATGGCCAAGCTCTAAAAAAAAACTTTCATTGAATAATATATATATATATATATATAAAATAAATAAATATATTGTAATATATGTAGATATGAATAAATTGTGTGTGGGAAGCAAAGAGGAATCAAAGATTTTGCATTCCCCCAGTGAATCACCATTTGTTGAGAACTCAACACACCCTAAAAAATATATGAACATTTTCGTTTTTGGGTACCACTTAATCTTCTTTGTCGACTGTCTGCACGAATCGGCGACCCAGAGTTTCCCCGACTCATTTGAGAAATCTGGCATCGGAGAAATATAAAGGTAGTGAAAATCATTTGGAAAGTCAAAGTAGTCGAGTATCGACCTTCATTGGCCTCGGCCGATGAAAGTGTTTCTTTCCCACGAACAACCTCAGGAAGGATTTCGCTGAAGGTCGATCCATTCCATTTCGGCAGAAAAAAGGTAATAGTGAGCACTACGCTAAAGTAAGGAGCAACATCCTCCGACCCTGATATTTTTTAGGTGTTGAAAACATTATAATGTGTTAACCTGCAAATAAAAAACTTTACCTTTTTCCAATACCACCTGATGTCGACACCCATAGTATCTAGTTTTAGTATTTTCGACACGAGTGAGGTCCCAAGTAAGATCCTTATTTATCAATGAATGCCTTTTATAGATAAATTTTTCTAATTATCTGGGGTCAATAACGCCACGTAAGAATCAATTGATACCAGAAATTTTACAAAAGGAAACATATCAACAAATCCACAGTGCCACACTAACGATTACAAGATCTAATAATTTGTGCAACCTAATGATTTGTGATGAGAAAACACAGTCAATTTTCCCCTTTGCATCCATAAGAAAGCATAATACATTCAAAACACTCCTGATACTTAGTATTAAAGGGGTCCCACTAAATCTGTGTCAAATACAACTAAGCCACGTCAACACCATGACCAACCAGCCCGGTGGCAGTAAAAAGATGAATTTCTTTACAACATAAGAGAAAAAGGGGATTTTGTCCAAACATCACCCAAGAGAACTGCAAGGCACAAGATCGCCCGCTATGCCTTTCGCTAAGTTGCTACTTACGCCTTGCACTTTGTTCTTCTCTTATGTCGTCTGTTGCACCTCGTGCAGCTGCACAATTGTATCTTGTGCTTCCTGAAGTCACCTCTGCAGCCAAACCATGCTTCCTACGCGACCCGACAACAACGGTATCTCCTAATCTTTTGCCACTAACTAACGCCATAGCTCTCTGTTCTCTTGGTATAGTTTGGCTATCGTCAGTTTAGCCTGTTCTAACTGTTGAGAAGAAATCTCATCGGGAGAACCCGATGCTCTTTCACCTCCTTTTCCCCTCCGACCTTCCCTATCGGTAGTCCCAACTGGCACCGAACAATGGGTAAACATCATGGGCTCCTCAATGATTGAACGTACACCTAGCTCAGCCGGGAGGCGATCCTCCTCCCCCTTTTCTGTACCCTTTTTGGGCCTCCCTCTTCCCCACGGTTTTGGCTCATGAGGAAACACAGTTCCCTTCGTACCTTTGTTAGACGTATCCTTCTTCACCCCGAGCTTTGCAGGATATGATGACACTGTCTCCATGCCAAGACCTGCAACCCTTGTTGGACTTTCAAGAGCATGGGAGGATAACAAAAAATAATCCCATGCATGTTGGGGCTTGGACCTGGCACTCCAGCTAATCCGCAAACCCCACCCCCTATTGAAAGGGGATCCCATTATGCAACAACATGACAACTTGGGCATCCACAGAGGACGGGGAACATCTATACATGACTTCACCAAGACAAATTTGCCATACCAAAACTCAAGAGAATGTAATCTCAGCATGAGCGTAAGTTTTCCCCAGAACTCCCCAAATTTATAGAAAAAAGAGAGGACCAAATCAGAGCATGCCAATAAGACACTCATGCCCCGCAACATGGTTATTAAAGACTATACGCACCATATTTGTTCGACGGATGCAATCCAGAGCATGTAAACACTGCAGAATAGAGTTACAGGTAACGTCTGGTGTGATCCTCCCGACCTTGCTCCAAACCTCCGTTATTCGACTAATGATTTTTTACATGCTTGATAATATAGATTCTGGAGGCATTTAATGGATTTCATTTTATGGTGTCCGACCCTTTGGGAAGTATACACACGCACACTCTCCTTTGACGTCTCTTTTGGGCACCAAAGGTTGAATAATTAATATGGCTATTTAAAACGTTCATGATGATGCACTTGATTTGCCACCCCATGATGCACTGACATAATTCCTTTTAACCAAAGGAGTGACGGCTTCGGTCAGGTCATCACAATTCATTCAAAGGAGTGACTGAGATCAAGTAAGTATTAAATGACTGAAACTAGCGGGCTACATAGGTACGTATTAGTCTTTTCAATTTATTTACGTATTATCACAAATTTCTTTGAAATCGCTAAAATTCGTCATCTTAATTGCAGGAAAGAAACCTCCTTGATTTTCGAACAAATTTCGTCCTATGATTTCACCGAAGGATTCGAAAAGAACACTGAAGTTGAATCATCGACACAATAAATTTTTATGGGATCTTCGAGTGCGGCATCCCTGATCAGTTATCGACTCAAGACACCCACCAAATGAGACTTGTTGTGGGATGAAATATGTGCAAAGATAGCCGATACGAAGCTAAGATGAGTACAACTATTCGTGAAATACCCAATCAAAGCTCGGACTATGTTGTAACTACTAAAATCTAGTTTGGTGAAGTTTTGAATGCATGCAGTCGATATCAGAGGAGTATACGTAGCCCTAATGGAACAATGTAGAGTCCCATGAGCTCAAACTTGCGAAGATATGTTGGCCTGAGTATGAAAGAAGTCACCCTTTTTAAGAAATATCCCGAATGGATTGTCCAAGAAACTGTTGGATGACCACACCACATGGCGATTTTTGTTTGGTCCAAACTGTATTTAGTTGTTAATTTCAGTTGAATTTTAGATTATAAATAGAGACATCGACTGATTAGTCAAAGGTCGATGGTTGTTGTGAGATCTATTTCTTTTTGCTTTGTTGATAATTATTTTGAGACTGCTATGAATTGAGAAGTCCTTTTGGACCAAAGACAAGCTATTTTCATCAGATGTATGTGATTGGAGTCGGAGAAGAATTACTTCACCAAGCTAGTTTGGTGAAGTTTTGAATGCATGCAGTCGATATCAGAGGAGTATACGTATCCCTAATGGAACAATGTAGAGTCCCATGGGCTCAAACTTGTGAAGATATGTTGGCCTAAGTATGAAAGAAGTCACCCTTTTCAATAAATATCCCGAATGGACTATCCAAGAAACTGTTGGATGACCACGCCACGTGGCGATTTTTGTTTGGTCCAAACTGTATTTAGTTGTTAATTTCAGTTGAATTTTATATTATCAATAGAGACATCGACTGATTAGTCAAAGGTCGATGGTTGTTGTGAGAACTATTTCTTTTTGCTTTGTTGATAATTATTTTGAGACTGCTATGAATTGAGAAGTCCTTTTGGACCAAAGACAAGCTATTTTCATCAGATGTATGTGATTGGAGTTGGAGAAGAATTACTTCCTATCCTATTCCACGAATGATATAGTAAATGAGTAAGAGCAATCTATTATGTTGTCAAGTTATCTGGTGCATTGTTTTGATGTTCTTTTATCTAATGATGAAGATAAATTGTTGTGTTGTTATGTAATGAATGTTATGGTAGATGAATTATTTCACTTGCCATGATCTTGGTTACATATGTGTTTTTCTTTCGGTTAGTTAGATTCTCAGGCAGTAATTGGATGCTCATTTGGTTAATGTATTATTACTAGGCCCTTTGGTATAGAATTATTGTTTTCACGTTTGAGCAGCGTGTTATCCCAAGCTCATCCCCTTCCCAGTAGTTGAAATTCAATCCTGTTTCTTGCCAAGTTGGATTATGCTGGCTTGTGTCTCTCAAACCATCCCCACTCAAGAGAAAATACAGAAAAGAACGGTCCTACCTAAAGGGAGAACCTTCACAAGAAAACACAAATCCCATTGATAAATTCGCCGGATCGCAAGATCTGGAGAACCATTCCATCTCAAACGCTGCAGAGTCTAATTGGGCCTCGGTGGCAGGTTTGGTTCCTGTTGTTGAATCAAGGGATTTAAGACCCATCAACACTATGGAAGATCAATATTGAAGATCTATTGGTGGACAGAGATCATTGGATCATGGTGGATTCAGGTACTGCACCTATAGGAACTTAAACAGATGATTGGAAAAAGTTGGATCAGAAGGTGAAGAGAACAATTAGATTGTGTCTCTCAGATTCAGTATTAATAAATGTTTCATAGGAAGCTACAACCAAAAATTTATGGGATCAGTTGGGGAAGTTGTATCAGTCTAAATCCGTAGTAAATAAAATATTCCTAAGAAAGAATTCGTATAACCTGAGGATGAGAGATGGAGAATCGGTGGCAGTGCATTTGAACACTTTCAATGTTGTGGTAAGTCAGTTAGTATATGTTGAGATTGAAATTCCAGATGAAGATAAGTGTATCAGTTTACTATGCTCTTTACCAGACTCGCGGGATAGTCTGGTTGTGTCCATATGTAGTAATACAACTTCCTTGAAGTTTGAAGAAGTGGTCTCATCCTTGTTGTTGGAGGATATGAGACGGAAGAACATGGAAGGGAAGAGAACAGATGCATTATTTGAAAGAGGAAGCTCCCAGGAAATAAATATATATAAGTCCTCAAGTGGGAGATCTAAGTCTAAGGGAAGATCTAAGTCTACCAGAAAGTTTGTAAAGGTATGTTGGATATGTGGAAAAGAAGGGCACTACTAGAAGCAGTGTAGATACAAAATTGAGAAAAATAAAGGATCTAAAGAATCTCCTTCTACAGAAGAGAAGACCTCCATGGAAGAAGGAGGGGATGTGTACTGGGATTATTCAAGAACACATGAATATCATGAGGCATGGTTGTTACACATCAAAATTACTCAACTGGATAAGTGTCCCATGTTCCTATCAATTGTCGTAAGTGTCGCATCTTCCTTACAACTTTCGCAAGTGTCGCAAACGTTGTTCAAGCATACTTCCATAACGACGACACTAAGGAGGCACTTAAAACATCTCATACACTTGATTTGAAGGAGGAAAATGATTAACTGAAGTCCAGGAACTTTATCACCTGAGAAGAGCTCTTAAACAAAAGGTTTTGAGGGTGAGCGCTCCCCTAAATCAGCCTTAGGAGCGTTGGCGCTCCCCTATAAGGTCTTAGGGAGCATTATAAAGCTTTCCTGTCCCTCTGAAGGAGTGCTATCCATATTTGGAGTGCTGGCGCCCCTCTCAAGCTTCCTAGGGAGCGCTATTTTGCTCTGATTCCCCTTTTGAGGGAGCGCTATCTAATCTGAGGCAGCAGTTGGCCCATTGAGAAGAATAAGGGGAGGATCTCTCAAGTTTAGAAGGAAGTTGCATTCAAATTCTTGGTTCCATCAAGGGATCCCTGATCTAAGGAGGAAGTTCCTCAACTTGTTCTAAAGATAACTCAAGAGGTTAAGCTCCTCTTAACCTATATAAGCAGGCTCTATGATGGTGAAAAGGGGGGAATAATTATTAGCATCAAACCTATGATCTCATAGGGAACACACAGTCAGTCAAAGGAGAAGTGATCAGTTAAGCTTCTATCATCCAGGTTGTGGATCTTTCGAGCAAGGGTTAGACAAAGGGGACTTGACGAAGTTGTCGCATTCGCATCTACGATTGTAAGTACTGTTGTCGTTATTCTCATCAATATGACATGCTTGGCCTGTTTCTTTCTAGTTTGTGTTTGATCTCACATGAACCTATCATTGATAGATAGATCTGTTTTCAAGCTAACATCAATAGAGTAGGAAGCGGTCGTACTTTGTTTGTCTACAGGACTCAGCGAGGAGCGAGAGTTCGGAACTCGATTTGGAGCGTGTAGGGACAAACATCGATAAAAAGGTCTTGTTTTTATCCTTCCTTCTCATGTGCTAGTTTGTATGGATTTGAAAGGAAGTCAGTGTCCACGTTAAGCACTTTTTGTCTTAGAGTAGGGTCTAGCTCTTTGAGGCAATCTACCTGTCCGCAGGGAGATTTTCCTACAACAGAAACTAGCGACTCCACTAGGGAGTCCTCAAATAAAAAATTATTGTTTTGATTTCTCCTCATAGACCTTGTTTTACCCCTTGATCATTTCAGACCTAGTTCACTAGTCTTTTGATTGGTTTCATGAGCTGATTGGCTCCCTACCCCATCACACTCAGCCTAATTGTCGAAATTGAACTGCAATTTTTGAATTTTTGACATTTTTAAGAGCTTTCTTAACCTGGCACCCCTGTCCCTGTGTTAACATAGCACCAACTCTCCCTGAGTGCCTTACACAGAGCGCTACAATGCTCCTTCCCTTTGGCAATAGAGCACCAGCCCTCCTTTGGCCAATAAACCTTCCAGAATTGCTTTTTCTGTGTTTTACCTCTGTGTTTCTCTTGCTGGGTCACCTTGTGAGTCAATCCTTCTTCCTTTCCAGCCTTGATATCTGTCTTCTTTGAAGAAAAAACATCTTGTTGTTTGTATTTTGTAGCCTCCTTCACTATTGTTGTTGAGTTTTTCTACCATTTGGAGTCTGAAACCCATGCATCGTCTTTCTCTCTTTTTGACTGAACGAAAAACTCTAGTGAAAGTCATCAAAGGCCTACATATCTTTTCATTTGGTTTTAGTTAAGATCACTATTCTTAGACATTTCTTTTGGTTTGAAGTTTGATTTCTCTTTGATTGTTTATTTTCTCTCGCTTCTTGTTTTGATCACAATGAGAGGGTGTATTGTTTGTATGATTTTTGCTTATGTTGGTCTGATTTTCATTCATCCAAAAAGATAATTAGCAAGACGAGCATTGTTTTGAATTAATCATTATTCGTATGCAAACAATAGAAGGCATATTCATGATTGATTGTGCATATTATAAGGTACCTCAAAAGAATTAGCATCACATCAGGATTTGATTGAAGAAAATTTGTTTGAGGACATTCCTTATTTGTGCTTGTTAGTGAAAAGAACTCTCTCTCTCCCTTAGATAGACGTTCATCAAAAATAAATGATTTCTTATCATCTTTGATGCATTTTTGGGACTGAGTCATAATTCCATTCGTTTCACTTACATGCACCCATTCTGAGTAAAGAACAACCATAAAATGAATGCTAATTAAAAAATTATCTAGAAATTTTTCTTTTCTAGGATCCTCCACCAACAGTAGATTAGGCTTAGTACTTTGGATTAGGCTGTGAGCATAACTCTCCAAAGTTTCCAAAACAAACACTAGCATCCTGAGTTAGGGAGAGTCAAATCCAATTATGGTATAAGTCTGCCTGGGATCCCCCTCTCACACAGGGGTTACACACGAGGTCGCATTCGGGTGAGCTACGGGGACTAACCCTCCGTGGTTTAACTGATTGTGGTGGTCAAATCGTATTATGGGGATCGCTTAAAGGTAAATCCACAATTACTGCGTGGAATCCTTTTAGTTGATTTCGGGCTCCATACCCTGCCCGTACATTTGGATCGGACTGTCGATTGTTCCCTCCCAGGGGCTAACTGCGAATTGGTAACCATAGTGGCCATAATCTTTAGGGTCTTACACAAGGTGACAGTGATGGGAATTATCACTGTACCTGGAGAAGACATTGGTCAAAACTCGAGCTCCTTGGAGGGTAAATCCACAATTACTACGTGGAAGCTTGCACCAAGGCATAAGTCCGTTAAGCAGGTTGTCATTGTAACTGTTTAACCCTATCCCCGCCCCTTCTGGACTTGATCACACGACGTTGGATTTCATCACCAACTAGTACAGTCATCGAGAGAAGGTCATGTTTTCTTGGTTGTGATTCTTAGATTCTATTAGCGCATGTTGTTTCTTCTCGGTAGATGGCCATAGATCTCTTTCGTCGACTCTTTTTCGCCAACATCGATCCTCCACGCCGTTCGTGGAGGCTACAGGGACTTCCTCCAGAAAATATGGAAGGAAACACCCCTTTACCCCCTCATTATATGAAGGAATCTCCTCAACAGAGCGAGGTTCAAGACACTACAACTTCCCAGGAAGAAGTTCCCACTCCTTTAGAGAATTTTAAGGATTGTTTCGGAGTCTCCGAAAGCTTTCCGCATTCCGAAAGGATATGAACGACGTGTCATCCAACTCAATTCCACTGGTGAATTTGTCGTCGTCAATCCTTCAGGCATTCCGGCTGGGTCTCATCAAAACCCTTTAGCCGATGACCCTTTTTGGACTGCAGACATTGTTAGAACTCCACCGTGCATGGTGCGAGATCTTTATGGGACAGGGATGGGCGTTGATGCACCCATTTCCTATACCGTACCCCTAAACCATTTTACCGGTACCACCACTTTTACGGCCACACTGCCCATTGGTCCGAACATACCGTCCATTGGCCCAAGGTCTACTCTTCCCCTCCAGACAGCCCATTCTACAATGGTCCCTCACATTCCGACTATTCCCGCCGGTAATGCGGTGGTCAACCAAGCTACGATTGGCACACATATAACACCAAGACCTACACTCCCTTTTAGGTTCAGAGCACTGAATACTCCCACTGCCACTACTACCCAAACCACTACTACTCAAGTTATGTCGGGAAGTTCTATACCTATCCAACAACCCGGAGGAACCGGTCTTGGTGGTCCTAATCCGCTTGGCGGCACCAGTAAGTCATTTACATTCGGTTCTCAAATTCTGGGAACTCTACCTCAAGCTGGGGGGCATCCTCCCACCGGAGGACAAATTCCATTCAGGGGGCACCCTCATGCTAGGGGGCAGCCTCAATCCGGAGTCTACCATCAACCATACAGACAAAATGTGTCTGCCACACCCAATCCATGGAATGTCCCTTTTCCCGAAAATCCACAGTTCTCGGCAGGACACAATTCTCAGACTCCGCAACAACCTCCTTATGGACAAATTCCAAACCCAACCTATAACCCTCAAAACCCATCTGGTTATCCTCCTCTCACACATGCTCCTCAAAACACCTCGAATCCTGTGTACCTTGGTCAACACCAACCTCATACAAGATGGCCCACTAGTTACAATTATCCACATAACCTGGTGATTGGCCCTACTGGTGTCCCCATGCCACACTAGCATTACCCACAGGTTAATCGAAAACTACCTTTTCTAGCTACCCTGGACCTTCCAGACTTGTCTCGGTTAACGAACGATCCTATTTATCATTCTCCGGTTTGGCCAGCTATTCCAATTAAACTTCCTTCTGATATTCCAAAATTCGACGGAAAGTCCAGAGAAGACCCAAACAACCACGTGATGACTTTCCATTTGTGGTGTTCATCCAAATCCCTCATGGATGATTCTATACATTTGCATCTTTTCCAATGAACACTTCTGGATGATCACTACACCCGAGACTGTCCACATCGTGATGAAGTGGCCAAGCTTTTTAAGGGAAATTCACAACCCGCTGTACTTACTCAGCCTTTTCCGCATCAGCAATCTTTGGTTGCTCAAACCCCCACTATTGGGGGCAGTTCCAACCCACCCCATGATGAGGCCTCGACAAGTGCCCACATTTACATGTTCAACGGGGTTAACCTGACCACTCGCTCTGCGACGTATGACACACCAGTTAAACCTGATAAACCGAAGACTACTAATGGTTCCGCACCGGAGCCGTTACCCTCCTCCATTAATCCTTCGTCTGTTAGTCCTCCATCTGGGCCACTTCAGATTGAGAAACCTTCATTTGACTCTATCTTACACCCTCCTAAGAGAACCATCCGGAAATATACCTTCAATCCTAATTCATGGGCTGCCCAAAACTACAACATTGTAGAAGATTTGGCCCAAGCACCGTGTTCTATGTCCGCCTTGGAAGTTATACAACACTGTCCCAGCCAACGTAGAACACTCTTAGCTGATATCGACACTTTTGATCCCGAGTCATCAAACAACCTCACGTTTAATCTGGATGATCATCAACCGAGACTCTCCCACCAGTTAGCTTTTCAAATCGATGTTGTTGTTCACAATCAACAAATCCATCGAACTATCCTGGATGAGGGAGCCTCTACTTGTGTCGTGTCCTTAGCTTGTTGGAAGGGCTTAAAATCGCCTGCCCTTAACAAATCCGCTATGATGTTATGTGCTTTCGATGGATGACGTTTTCACCCTCACGGATTATTACAATCCTTAGCCGTTCAGTTGGGTGGAAAAAATATTACCGTTGATGTAGAGGTGGTCGATGCTCCCCTCGATTACAACCTACTACTCGGGAGAAGTTGGTTCTACGCTATGACTGCAGTCGCCTCGTCGGTGTTTCTATGTGTATAATTTCCCCATCAAGGCAAAATTTTCACCATCGATCAGCTTGATTCCTGTACACCCGACGCTCTCATCCCTGCCACCAACAACATTCCCTTTTTGGGAGACCACCCAGTTGCATATGAAAGCGTTGGTGTTGGCTTATTAAAATATTATAGCCTTATGGGTACTTTCCCTACACCATTTCCACTTACCACGCATCATATTGTCGTCGTCAATATGATCTCAACTATGCCTTATCAATCCTTGGAATCATCTGACCCTTGGGTTGTACCTAGTCCTATGGAATTCGATGTGCTCGGTGACACTATGCCACTTAGCCTAGCCGAGGGTGCATACGTAGCTATTCAATCTACCTCTCCCTCTCTGGACAATCCACACTTATTGACACCGGATGCATACTCAGTGCCCTCATGGTTGGATTCCCTGTCGTCCGCTGTTGATTACATTTCCCAGATTTTTCCTTCTGACGAATCTATTATGGAAATGATTAGCATTGAATATATGCCTTGGGATTATAACCATCATCAATCCTATTTTCTTATACCTTTGGAAGAAATTCATCAAGACATACACTATGTCTTCCCTCCCGATGTTACCGATGCTCCAATATCTCCAATTCTCACGCAAGATACTCTCTCTGAGGGGAACATGGGAAACATCTCTACTATGATCGTTATTGATATTTTGATCAAAGAAGGTGTCGTGGAAAACATTCACCTTGGTGCTAATTGCACACCTGAAGAAATGGTCTCTTACACTGCTTTGTTTAAGGAATTTTGCGATGTCTTTGCATGGAGCTACGAGGAAATGCCAGGGATTGACCCTTCCATCGTCATACACAAAATCAAAACCTACCCTGACATGAAACTTGTTCTACAAAAGATTCACCCGGTTCATCCCAAGAAAATCGCAGCTATAAAGGCAGAAGTTGAAAAACTTCTCAAATTTGGCTTTATCTACCCCGTCCCTTTGACCGAATGGGTCTCCAACCTTGTTCCGGTTGCCAAAAAACAAGGGACCATCTGTGTTTGTGTTGACTATCAATATATCAACAGAGCTTTTCCTAAGGACAACTACCCTATGCCCTTCATCGACCAAATCATCGATAATTGCGCAGGGAGCATAATCTTCTCTTTCATGGATGGATTTTCTGGGTATAACCAGATTGAAATCTTACCTGTTGATCAACATAAGACAGCCTTTATCTGCCCTTGGGGAAATTTTGCTTATCGAAAGTTACCATTTGGCCTAAAAAATGTTGGTGCTACTTTCCAGCGGGCCATGTCGTACGCTTTCCATGATATCAAGCATATCGCGGAGCCTTACCTCGACGATTTACCCGCCCATTCATCGAATCGATCCAAGCACATTGCTCACCTGCGGGCGATTTTTCTTCGATGTCGGTTCTACCGTATTCGCTTGAACCCACACAAGTGCATTTTTGCTGTCGAATTTGGTCGACTCCTTGGTTTCATGGTCTCTAAAGATGGGATCAGGGTGGATCCCTTAAAGATTAAGGCCATTCTAGCCTTACCCCCACCTACCAATTTAACCCAACTCCAAAGTTTGCAAGGCAAAGAAAAATTCCTTCGCCATTTCATCTGCAACTATGCTGAGATCACTAAAGGATTTATGTGGTTACTGTAAAAGAACACCCCTTTCATTTGGGATGACACTGCCCAATGATCATTCGATGCTCTTAAGCATGCCTTGACCCACGCACCTTTGTTACACCCTCCGGAGTACACAAAGGACTATATCCTTTACTTGGTCGCCTCCACTTCCACTATTGCAATGGTGTTAGTTCAAGAGGACCCAAACGACAAAGAACATGTGATTTATTACCTGAGCAAGAGTCTATCTGGACCCGAACTCTGATATTCACATGTCGAGAAACTGGCTTTGGCAGCCGTCATCGTTGTCCAGAGATTCCGCCACTACATATTATTACGCACCACCACGGTAATCGCAGACTCCAATCCCATGTACCATGTCTTCACACGTCAAGCACTCGGGGGTAAATATTCTAAATGGATCATTATTCTTCAGGAATTAAATCTCGAGTTTACGAATGCCAAAGCCAAAAAATCCATGGTGTTTGTAGAGCTTATCTGTGCTCTCCCTCGTGTCGATGAAAACATTGAACCTAGAGATTCTCTCCCCAATGAATCTCTCTTCCTCATCAGCACCTCCGATCCTTGGTATGGAAACATTCTCCTCTACGTTCAAACCCAACATTTTTAGCCCAACATTTCTCGCGAAGAGCTTTGACACATTCGTCACCACTCTCGTTGTTATCTCATCATCGACGACACCTTGTATCGCCACGGTATCGATACCATCCTTCGACGATGTCTGATTCACGAGGAGTTTGAATGCGTTTTGAACAATTGTCACCTTGGTGCATGTGGCAGTCACCTCTTCGGGATGGCCACAACCCAAAAAATCCTACGTACCGGCTACTTTTGGCCCTCGATTTTCAAAGATTGCATCGAGACCATCAAAAAATGCCCACCCTGCCAACTCTTTAACAAGAAATCACACACCCACCCTACTGTGTTGCACCCTATTATCGCCATCGACCCCTTTTCCAAGTGGGGTATCGATTTCATGCAGTGTAAGCCTACCTCAGCCGAGGGGCACGGTTACATTATCGTCGCCGTCGACTACTTCACCTAATGGGCTGAGGCTATGCCTACCTTCCTGAATGATGGTCGTACTGCTGCTCTGTTCCTTTTCAACCATATCATAACTTATTTTGGTGTACCACGTTCCATTGTCACTGATCATGGTGCACACTTCAAGAACCAGATGATGAGCGAGTTAGATGTCAAATTGGGTTTTCTCCATGAAAACTCATCCCCTTACTACCCATAGGCCAACGGACAAGTTGAAGCCATCAACAATGTCCTAAAAACCATGATCCAACGCATGGTAGGTGAAAACAAGACATCATGTCATTTACAACTTTTCTCCGCTCTCTGGGCTTATCGCACCTTTGTGAAAACTTCAACTAGATTCACTCCTTTCCAGTTGGTATATGGCATTGAAGCCATCCTACCAATCGAGTGTGAGATTCCATCACTCAAACTAAAAGTATAACTCTTGCCCCATACTTCTGCTGAAGAAGAACGATTCTTGTATCTATCCAAATTGGACAAAACAAGTCGTGATGCTGCTCTCGTTAATGAGGCACATCAGAAACGAATTACGAATCAATACGACAAATCCGTCCACCCTCGGAATTTTGCAGAAGGAGACTTAGTCCTCGTTTACGACCAAGATCATGACAAATTGGGGACAGGAAAGTTAGAACCTCTGTGGCATGGAACTTACATCATGAAGCGTGTTCTACATAGAGGTGCCTACGAATTAGTTGATCATGATGGAATTTTCCTAGGAGAGCCCCGAAACGAGCTTTACCTTAAAAATTACCATGCCTAGATCACCTAGCATATATACTTTGTACATTATTGTATTTTAGTTTGGTGTGTCTATTTATTTCGCGTGCTTGAGTCTTTACCATTGCCACTCATGACTGTTCTTGTGTTTTCATGCGCAGATGAAGTCTTCCTTTCCTATCTTTTTCGGGTTCGCGGATGGCGCTAGTCGACTTCGGCAACATGGGTTATTTACCAATTTGATGAGGTGGTGAGTTCAAGAGGTATCTGCTTAGGACCAACAACCAACAATATGGCAGAATATCATGTTGTCATCGGACTGTTGACCCAAGCCTCCTCCCTAGGTATCTCTCGTATCATTGTTTACTTAGACTCCCAACTCGTGGTCTATCAACTCAACCATATCTACGCTATCCGTAGTCCTATCCTGCTACGTCTCCACTTACAAGTTCGTCGCCTTGAACGAATGTTCGATTACATCGAATATAGACACATTCCAAGAGAACTTAATAGTGTTTTAGATTCGTTAGAAAATTACATCATGGATCGGTATCTTGCCCACATATAAGATTTAAGGAAAGAAAAATTGTACATTACATGTAAAATTAAAACACATCACAGACATCATCATGTACAAATCATCGGCACCGTAAAAACTCAAAATTGTATATATATATATATATATGGCGTGACTGGAATGTTTGGATTACATCAAAAAGCATGTAGAAGAGAAAAATGTCGAGTCTCTAAACCCCTACAACATCGCCTAACAAGGCATACAAAAAATGATCACCAGAGAGACTCTAATCTCCCTACACTACATTGTGTTGCGAGTAACACATCACCGCGCGCACTATGCACCTCAGTAGAGAATTGATATTCTCTGGTACTCCCATAGTGTGCCTCTGCAGATGTAAAGGAACTTCTCCCTCCGCAGAGGAGGAATTCTCATCGTAAGGCCTTGGAGGTTTCTTTCAACCTCCCAGAGACCTATCACTGGTACTACCGGATCCGCTACAACTGGGATGCCCCACGACATCCTGGTATCGGTATATCAGTTGGGCGCACTGTTCCCTTGTCTGCATGTTGAAGATAATACATATGTTAAAAAACTCTTCTACATACCCAAAAAAAATATATATATACATCAAAAACTTAAAAAAAAAAAACTAGACAAGGTATGGCTCAGTCTCTTGCCTGACACATCCCAGTCTTCCCCCGCGGGTAAAATCAAATCCACGCTCCCATGGAAATCTACCTTAGCATACGAGAATTTCTCTATCCAAAGATAATGTCGTCTCAGCCAGAAAAAGAAATCGCCAGTGAAATGGAACTCTGACTCCGCTACCAGCCTCGGAGACAGACTGGTCCACCTCTCCATCCTCGGTTCATCCACTGGTCGCACCGCCAGTGCTATCTGAGGCTGCATCTGGGGGATGCGCTCTAGAAAAAATGAGACCAAAAATTATCCATAACCAAACTACTTATGTCCTGTCCTGCACCATGGAATCTGTTCCTTCACATTTCGAAGGAACCCTGCACTCCAGTTGAACAAGTGTTGGTCCCAAACACTGAACACCATAAGCCACTTGTGATCTGGATGCCAGATGCACACTAGTACTACCCGTCACGCTCATGATGGAAAATAGTATAGACCGGAGGGGTAGCTCTCGAATATCCTTAAGAGGGATTCTACCCCCTACCAGCCTTGCTCCTGGGATACAGTGGCGTGCCAGATACACGTCCACTTGTTCAGGCAGTTCCCTTTTCCCGGAGAAAGATATCGGGACCCCTCTTTTCGAGAGGCCAGTCAAAAAATACACGTCTTCTAACTAAATGGTTAAAAGTTGTGTGCCAATCCGGAATCCTTGCTCTGCAACATCCCATAGGCCGATCATATGCTCGAGCAATAAAATCTCTTTCTTCATTTTTTGCAACTTGAAGAATTTGAGAAAGCCACAAGCTCGCAATGCAGCCCGTGTGTGGGGACTCTGCAAGGCAGCTAAGTCATCCATCTCATGTTCTCTTTCTTTCCACTCGATCATGGTCGCCGAAGTTACCTACAAAACAAAAAAAATAAAGAAATTCTTTATTTCCACGTTTTGGCAATTTCGGCAATTTTCAAAAGCAATTTAAAACATGAAATAAGATTCACACATCATTTAAAAGTGACCACACACTCTTTTATAACCACCACGCCCTCTCTTAACCATTTAACATCCATCATATAACAATGAAATGTTTTCAAATGCAAACGGTTTCTTTGTGGTTGCGTGGGCACATGTGAGGGTTTTATCACGGATTCCTTGCCAAAAAATGACCTATCTAATTGACTATTGAGGCATTGGCATCTTAGCCATCCTTTTCTAGAACGTTTTTGCAAAAAGAATCTCATTTTTCCATTGATTTTCAAAGAGGCCGATTTGGTTCTGTTTGGGGCAACTTAGGAATTCATATTTTAAAATAAATGATGCTATGAAAATGAATACCAAACCATGTAATTGAAAGAAGAAAATATGGAGATCTACCTGGTCTGAACGGCAAGAAAAATGGTCAACCGTAGCTCCGGCAACAAACAAAACAAGATCCACTTCAAAATGAGAATCCGCACTACTCCAAAATCCTTGTGCAAAATGAAATGGTAAATGAAATTTTCAATGTATTGTTATTTATAAATTTTCATTTTTCATAAGGTATGGTCATTTATGGGTTTCTCTAACAATATGTTGGCTTCACTAAACCCTGGTTTGTAGTTTTGGCATCGCAGGTTTCCTGGCAATCCTAATGGATTATTTACCTTGTCGCACTTATGAGCATATTCTTAGTTCGTTCTCGAGCTCGATAATATGAGAATGCAACTGGGTAAAATTTTATCTCTTTTTCAGACCTGTACAGATACATGAACACACGAAAAAGGAACCCCCCTGGAGTCTCCTTTAAACCCTTTTCAGACTCTCTAAATATGAAAAGATTGTCGAGTGACCTTGCTTCCTTTCACACTCGTTAAAAGTTCAGAAAGGGCGTCTTTCGAGCAATAGTTTATCTCTCTTTTGGTCTCGTTAGACTACTGTACGAAAAAGGAACTGAGAGAGTTCTCTTTTGAGTTTTTTTCCAAACTCTATAATCCCAAAAAATCTCTGAGTTTTCTGTCTTTGGACTCGTTAAAACACACATCGATAGGCCCATATGGGACCGATCCCTTACTTCTTCCGGTTCGTTAAACAAAGGAAGAGGAACTTACTAAAGGTGAGTTATATCAAGCATGTGTTATCCTCCTCGAGCTCATTAAATCAAAAAGAGGTACTCATCTATCTGGATGGGGGAAAAATTGAAAGGAGCAAGCCAAGCAGTCTCCTGAGAACATTGTCCAGCAATTCTTAGAGTCACCCTTGAACACGGAACTTTGTCATTTGCACATATCATAATCCGTTGAACCTCTGCACTGAGCCAATCCCTTGAGTTCCTTTCACTCCTTTGGGTCACCTAACGCAAGTCACAGTATCCACTGCATAGTTTTGGTCCATGTCATGTTTCGCTGTCGTGCCTCAGTGTTCAAGGGAAGTATCTGCCTCTAGAGTCATCCATCCCAAACATCTTGCCTCAAAACCCGTGTCAATCCATGTTCTTTTGATCTACCAATTACATCTCTATATCTGTTTCGTGTCATTGATGGTGGATACATCAAGGCCCTCCCTCGACGAGTCTATTCCTATCAACTTCAAAACATTATCCGGGGATCATACTTAGAAACTAGTTGGTACTTTGGGACCTGCATGCCTCAATGGAAGGCCTCCTCACATCCGACAGTAGGTTTACATCATTGACCTATGATCAGATGATTCCACAGATGTTCAACCTCAGTTCATCTATTCACATTTGCTGGAATGTACTAGGGTACCTTGGGAATCATTTATATTAATGGTGATCTCCCTCGCACTTGTTAACGATTCACACCATTGACCGGTAATCAAGTGGTTTTTGCCATGTTCGACATCAGGAAATCTATTCACATGGTTAGATTCGTACCATATTGGGATTGGTAAGAAGACCCTGGGTTGAGTAACCACTTTGATATATGCTTTTCCCAGGTTGTGAAGGAGTTTCTATTGGACAAATGACACATACACTGTTACATAGATCCACTTTGTATTGGTCGTGGCTATGTCTTGTCATCTCGTAGATCCACTGTGTATTATTCATGGCTACGATCAGTCCGAGTCATCAGAGTATAGATCCACATTGTATCTTCGGTGGCTATACCTTCTTATCAATACAATTATAGATCCGCAGTGTATTTTATGGCGGCCATATCTTGCAAGTCTTGATCACCCAAGCATAGGTATGCATGCCTTGGGTTTTGAAATATGTCATGATATTTGTTGGATGTTTGTGTGAAGCTTCCGTTAGGTTCTCTGAGTCTATACCCTTGCTTGAGAATCTACAAAGCATTTCAGTTATCAGTTCGCATCTTCTAACTTCATACTTTGGGGGGCATTCTGTTACACATCAAAATTACTCAACTGGATAAGTGTCGCATGTTCCTCTCAATTGTCGTAAGTGTCGCATCTTCCTTACAACTTTCACAAGTGTCGCAAGTTGTTCACAAGTGTCGCAAATGTTTTTCAAGCATACTGCCATAATGAAGACACTAAGGAGGCACTTAAAACATCTCATACACTTGATTTGAAGGAGTAAAATGATTAACTGAAGTCCAGGAACTTTATCACCTGAGAAGAGCTCTTAAACAAAAGGTTTTGAGGGTGAGAGCTCCCCTAAATCAGCCTTAGGAGCATTGGTTCTCCCCTATAAGGTCTTAGGGAGCGTTATAACACTTTCCTACCCCTCTGAAGGAGCACTATCCATCTTTGGAGCACTGGAGCCCCCCTCAAGCTTCCTATGGAGCGCTATAGTGCTCTGATGCCCCTTTTGAGGGAGCGCTATCTAATCTGAGGTAGCAGTTGACCCATTGAGTATAATAAGGGGAGGATCTCTCAAGTTTAGAATGCAGTTGCATTCGAATTCTTGGTTCCATCAAGGGATCCCTGATCTAAAGAGGAAGTTCCTCAAATTGTTCTAAAGATAACTCAAGAGGTTAAGCTCCTCTTAACCTATATAAGCAGGCTCTATGATGGTGAAAAGGGGGGGAAGAATTCTTAGCATCAACCTATGATCTCATAGGGAACACACAGTCATTCAAAGGAGAAGTGATCAGTGAAGCTGCTATCATCCAGGTTGTGGATCTTTCAAGCAAGGGTTAGACAAAGGGGACTTGACGAAGCTGTCGCATTCGCATCTACGATTGTAAGTATTGTTGTCATTATTCTCATCAATATGACATGTTTGGCATGTTTCTTTCTAGTTTGTGTCTGATCTCACATGAACCTATCAGTGATAGATAGATCGTTTTTCAAGCTAACATCAATAGAGTAGGAAGCGGTCGTACTTTTTTTGTCTATAGGACTCAGCGAGGAGCGAGAGTTAGGAGCTCGATTTGGAGTGTGCAGGGACAAACATCGATAAAAAGGTATTGTTGTTCTCCTTCCTTATCATGTGCTAGTTTGTATGGATTTGAAAGGAAGTCAGTGTCCATGTTAAGCACTTTCTGTCTTAGAGTAGGGTCTAGCTCTTTGAGGAAATCTACCTATCCGCAAGGAGATTTTCCTACAACAATGGTTGGTTAAGTCAGGTGAATCCTTTCATATGAATCCCCACAGGGAGTGGCTCTATGAATATGAAAGGTATCATGGAGGTAATATTTTCCTAGGTGATGACTCGACAACTAGAATCATAGGTCAAGGAAAATTCAAGTTGAGGCTCATATATGGAATGATTAGAACACTACCTGGTGTTCTGCACATCCCAGGATTGGCCAAAAATTTGATTTCTGTAAGCAAAATGGACCATCTTGTTATTGGATAAATTGGTGAATGCGGACATAAACTGGTCTCCCTAGATCCACCTGGATCTAGAACAAAGCAAGACATAACATGACGCTTTCCCTAAGTTTTAATCATTGAGTTTACTATCAAACAAGAGATGAATAACATACCTTTGAATATCACTTCCTTATATCTTTGTTGTCCCTGCTCCACTCTAGTGCTCTTGTGATATTGGATCTTCAATGAGACACAAACCAACCAAAGTGAAATAAACAATAGTATATTCAATGAAAACTTACACATGTGATCTAGTAGTGATGTAATAAAATGAGAATGATTTTATGGGAAAGAAACATGCCACTGTATTATATTAAGTAAAAGTGGAAGATACAACCAAATAGCCTTGATGTTGCAAGGTTCCCTTTCAGTGGCCCTTTGCTTCAACACACACACTTGCTCCAAACTTGCATGAAGAGGATCCACAATAACTTGATAGATAGATGAAGACCTCAAGCATAAATTGAGATAGAATCCCTCACACAATTCTTAGCCTATTCCTTCATAAAATTTTTACTTGATCTTGCTTTCTCTTGCTTAACCTTTTCTATGAGAAATCCATCATTATATAGGAGAAAGAGAGGTGGTTAAAGAGATTAGGATGATCCCACCAAATCAAAGAAGCTAGTAGGATCCCAACCATATGGATGGCACCTCATATTCTATAAGATGCCTTCTATAACTTTCGCGAACTTCGAACTTTTCTCAATCTTCCAACGCCACTGCACCCTGGATATAGAGCAGCCTGTGGAAACGTCGCAAGCAGTTTCATGATAGCCTGCAGAAATCAGGCATTTCCACACTATAACTTATGGTTGGTATGTGACGGCCTTCTAAAAACAAGTTTTGTATAAGAGTGATCTAGTCACTTTTCTCATGAACAAAGGTTCTTTTGGAAGCATGAGCACATGCTATAGAAACATCACCAGGGTGACTAAAATAATGTGTAATAGAATTCCCCCCAAAGTATGAGGTTGGAACTCGTGACAGCTGAAATACTTTGTAGAATATGTGTGTGTGTCGAGAACAGGGAGTGCACCAATCAGAAACTTGCAAACAACCAAGCATCTACACAATATTATACCATCTCTGAGGTAGGCATTCCCATGCTTAGACTACAAGTGATTTAAATCATAAATGTCAGTCATGGCCACCATTCATACACTGTGGATCCATGTCACTAAGATTCTACATAGCCACCAGGAATACACTATGGATCTATGCTCGTAGAAAAACTCAGATTCAGACATAGCCACAAGACATACAAAGTGGATATATGTGTCAATACAAATTATAAATACTCTCTCACAACCTGGACCGAAACAATGAGATCCAGGGTCTTCAATCTCATCGTCTGTAAGTATGAATCTAACCATGCAATCACAGGTGTTGAAGTCAAACATGGTATAAACCACCTAATTACCGACCATTGATAAAAAAACCGTTAACAAGTGCGAGGGAAATCACCATTGATGTCAATGAATCACAATGTACCTTAGTACAATCCAACGAATGCGAATAAATGAGATGAAGTTAAGCACTTGATAGAATCTCTTAATTAGGGGTCAATGATGTGAACCCACTTTCGAAAGTGAAGAAACTTGCCTTAGAGGCATGCAGGTTCTGAGGTACTAATTGATTTCTAAGTCTTATTCCTAGATAATGAGTTGAAGTCGAAAGGAAAAGACTCATCACAGGAGGGCCTTGATGTATCCCCCATCAATGACAAGAAATAAGTAACATATTTAAAGTAGATCAAAGTGTGAAGATGATTTGAAACTAACATAGGGAAGGTCGACATGGTAGGAATTGATAATTATAGATGGCCGACTCAATAGAAGGCTTGTTCAAGGTTGGACTTCTCTTGAACATATGAACGACACGACAATGGTATTGGCATCATTGACTTAGAGACGACCCAAGATATGAACTTGCAGAAGGTCAAAGGAGAGACAAATGAATTTCCCAACCCGAATTCAATGATGAAGGGGGTGGCATGTTCAAGAGCGACTATTATTGCCACTAACACAAATATAGAGACACATTTCTTTCCCAAATTTTCCCCCCACCATTTATGGCGAGTACCTCTTTATTTTTACGCAATCTTGAGGAGGATAACATATGCTTGTTGATGTAAGCTCATCCTTCGGATGAGTCCCTCAGAGTATGTTTAACGAGCCCTAAGAAGGAGTGGTTCGGTTCCATATAGGTCTTTCAATGTTTGTTTAATGACTCCAAAGAGAGAAAACTCAAGGGTTTTTCATATTTAGAGAGTCTAAAAAACACTTAAAGAGGACTCTCTTAGTTCCTTTTTCATAAATTAGTTTAATGAGACCAAAAAAGTGATAAACTATCACCCATCAAACATTTTATTCAAATACTTTTACAAGCGTGAAAAGAACAAGGTCGCTCGGCAATATTTTTATGTTTAGAGAGTTTGAAAAGAGGTTAAAATAAACTCCAAGGGGTTCCTTTTTCGTATAACCTTTACGAGTTCGAAAAAGTGATAAAATTTTACTCGGTTACATTCTCAATGATTTACGAGCATGAGAAAGAACAAAGACTAAGCTCGGTAACTTATTCTCATGTATTTACGAGCATGAGAAAGAACAAAGACTAAGCTCGGGATTGTTTTCATTTTATGCAAGCTTAAAACAAAACAAAATTATGCTTGGGATAGATTTTATTTTTACACAAGCTTAAAAATAGCCAAAACTATGCTTGAACCTGGTTTCATTTTTGCACAGGTTTGAACCAGAGGAAACTATGCTTAGGTGGTTTCATTTTTACACAAGCTTGAACCAGATAAAACTATGTTTGTGACGTCCCAATGCAAAATCTAAGGATGGTTGGTACGTAGCCACCAACTTAAGAAGCTAGCAGCTCAACTTCAGCGTAAAGTCCAGAGACTAGAAGCATTGCCCCCCAAGCTTCAGTTCGTCCAACGTCACAGCAGAATGAAAAGAAGCTTCAAATACTATACGTAATGAAGTACTTTCCTCAATCGAAGAGGGGGGGAAAATCTATTTCATTTTTTAACGAGCTTGACACAGGAACAAGAACTATACTTGTGAATCTAGGTTCAATCCCTGAACCTCTGTTTCATTTTTTAACGAGGTTTCCAAAGAGACAATAAAATATCCTCGTAATCTTTGTTTCATTTTTTAACAAGGTTGATACAAAGACGCAAACATTATCCTCACAACTGGTTTCATTTTTTAACGACCTTGAAATCAGAAAACCATTCTCAAAGATGGTTTCATTTTTTAATGATCTTGAAATCAGAAAACCATGCTCAAAGCTGGTTTCATTTTTTAATGATCTTGAAATCAGAAAACCATGCTCAAAGTTGGTTTCATTTTTTAATGAGCTTGAAATCAGAAAACCATGCTAAAAAATCTCTTCTTGATCATGGCTTCCAAGAGGACAATGCTCTGGAAGGATACCATGTCAAGGGACAAAACTCGGTCATGGATTCCAAGAGATCTTCACTTGATGGAAGAAACACACTCTTGAAGGAACACATTTTGAGGGTCGTGATAGGGGTAAGGAGATCAAGCTCCAATATCCCTACCGAAGAGATCACCATGTCAACTACCAAATCCAATTCATAAGATTTTGAGCTTACAACAAGAGGCTCATATTCATTGACAGCTGAAGGCATGGGAGACAACACCACATAATTGACCTGTGGCGAGGGCGATATTGTCTGCATATAAGAACCATTTAGGGAGGTCATCGAGGTCAAGTCAGGACCAACAAATGAAAGTTGATCAATAGTCACAATCCTTCCATCATGAGGGAAAGATATCACATGAAAAAGAGTGGACACAATAGCTTTCATGGCATAGACATAATCTCGCCCAAGGAGTAAAGAGAAATCCAAGGGTTCTTAGACTACCATGACGTCAATAAAGACAGTTTTCCCTCCCAATGTTATAGGAAAGTGAGGAAGGGTCCCTAAAGGTTGACTGGTTCTTCTATTAAAAGCCAACAGATTCTACGTAACCGGGGCAAGCTGAGGACAAACCAAATCTTTCCAAGAAAAAGAGGACAAAATACTAATGGACGCACCTTCATCTATCATTGTCTAAGGAACGTCCCGACCACAAACCTGCATTGTAGTCTGGAAAGGAGTGTGAGAAGGAAGACGAGGTCTGGTTAGCACACCCCAATGAAAAAGGATGGCCTCATTACTTGGAGGAGGTTCCATGGGAGAAGGAGGAATACCCCCGACATGGTAGATTATGTATCAACGAGAAAAACATGGGAAGAATTGGGTTTACTCTCTAGCGGGAGAGTATAATCAACCGATGGTGAGATCAGATCAACCACTTTGGTTTCACTCTCTAATGAGAAAGTGGGATCGACCAATGATGGGATCAAATCGACCACTTTGTCAATAGGATCAACTAAGGACGTGACCAGATTGACTGCATGATCAACCGAATTAATCGATGAAGGGACCAGATTGACTATTCCATCAACTACAGGTGGGTCAATAGTAAGCTTGCAATAAGTAGATGGAAGTTGAGGTTGTCAAACAGTCATGTCTTCCAGGAATTTTGAGGCTTCAAGGTGAGTTATATGACTCCCTTTACATATCATACATGGGAACTTGACTCTACTTTTATTTTTCCCAACTGTATCGTGACTAGTTGACAGGAGGTCATCAACATGTTGTTTAAAGGATGAAGACATGGGTTGGAAAGGGTGTGTATACCATACTTCTATAACCTTGGATAGACCAGGGAAATCCTTAAGAAGATGGCTACCCTTACAAAGTCTGTAAGGTTACTTGGGCTTACGGGTTGTTTGGGTGATCTTGGCATCATCAACACTCCCAACACAATTAATAGTAACTGGTTGTTTTCCAACACGTCTAGCAGTGGTTGGAAGTTGGGACCCTTGTTTATTTTTCTTCTTATTATTATTCCTTTTTGTATTCTTATTATCCACCGGGTTACTAGATTTAGAGATTTCACTCGACGAAGATGAAATGGAAAAAGACCTTGCAAGTGGAGAAGGTGAATAATATCTTACTGATGAAGAAGGTGAAGGATCAACATGAGGTTGATGTTCTTGGGGGGAAGTTCTTACAACTAAATCACTAACTGCATTCGGGATTACCTGAGTGGAAAAAAACCATACCGGTAATCCAATTGTGAGACCTAGAAGGCTCAAAGTAGAGATGTGAGGAGGACCAATGTTTTCGTAAGAAGGAAAAACAAAATGTTCCCCTGGAAAAGGGGTTCCTTCATTGGTTGTTCTGGGAACTAATGCCATTTAACACAAATCCAACCTAGAGTCTACTAAGGAAAACAAATAGCACACGCTAAAAATCTAGTAAGCAAGCAAGCAAAAAAAGCCTTCTCACAATGAATGCACTAGTTGGTGATGAAATCCAACGTCGTTGGAACAATGTAAGAAGGGGTTGAGATAGAGCGGGTGGAAAAGTTACGTTGACGACCTGCTTAATAGACTTACACCCTGGTGCAAGTTCCCACACATAAACGTGGGTATACCCTCCAAGGAGTCCAAGTGAGTTTGGCCAATGTCGATTCTAGGTACCGTGAAGACTTGCCCCTCCATAGTCACCTTGTGTAAAGACCCTAAAGAGATAGACCACTAAGGTTACCAATTACTACACTGATGCCTAGGGAAACAATTGACATTCTGATCCACATGCAAAGGAAGGGTATCTAGCCCAAAATCAGCTTGAAAGGCTTCCACTCATCATTGTGGGTATACCTTCAAGCGACCCCAATAATACGTGCAATCTCTACACCAAGACCAACAAAGCCGAGTGAGTAACTTTGCCAGTCTCAATGCGACCTCGTGATTGACACTTGTGTTAGAAGGGATTCCAAAGAAAAAATGTAGCAAGTGGATTTCATCGCTCCCTAACGCAAGATTCTATATTTGTTTGCATCTTTGGAAATTTATCTTTCACATCTATTCCAAATCCGTACAACTAATCTAATGTAGGTTTGCTACTAGAAAATATAAAAATGTCTAATCAATTTTTATAAGCGCTTTATATTTAAGGTTGTTGTTACTCAAGAGGAAAATGGCATGAACTAAATGATGTTTTGATCGACTCTAATCGATGCAAAAGAAATGAGAATGAAAATATTTCATTTCAATGAAAGCTATATTACGAGAATGAGAAAAAGTTTATCATTCCCAGATGCACAATGTCCCAAATTTTTATTAAACTCATCAATATCAAGATTCTCAAGAAATGAAACTGTACACCAAAAATGTCAAAAACCATGAAATTTCGCTACTTCAAATGCAAGGATGCCCCCAATCCAAAATATGAAAAATAATCCAAAACTTTAAATCAAATCAAAGACTTTTAATCAATCAAGCACTCAGAATCAAATTCAAAGATTATATCCTTGTTGACAAAACTCAAGAAAAACAAACTTATAGAAAGATAAAGAAGAGCTTTCAATCCTTGAAAATCGATCAACAACAAGTATTAAACTCATAAAACAGTCAAATGATGGCACTAAACGTTCTTCCCAGATGATCAAAGCTAAACTGGGTGTCAGAAGACAAAAAGACCTCATCCAAAAAATTCCACAAGAGACGTCTCAACCGATCAGTAAGGTACAGTGTGGCGATTTGAGGTTTCCACGGGCTAGATATGGGTAGGGTGAGGAGATATCACACTGGTATAAACCATTAGGGTTTGGCTATCTAAGGTTTTCGCAAGCTGCATATGGTATACAGTGCGGCAATGCCTATAAACAAAGGAAAATTGGGGAAAAGGGCAAAGAGTCTAAAAGAACTTTCATATCCAAAGAGTCTGAATGGATCCCCCACAGACTCAGAGACTGGTTTAAAATGAAAGGAGGTAGGATAGAGGCAAATGGACAACAGAAAACCAAAAACAAGTTGTATCCCCAGTACGGTTGCCAATTTTGTTATTGGATAAATCGGTGAATGCGGACATAAAATGATCTCCCTAGATCCACCTGGATCTAGAACAAAACAAGACAGAACCTGACGCTTTCCCTAATTTTTAATCATTGAGATTACTATCAAACAAGAGATGAATGATATACCTTTGAATATCACTTCCTTATATCTTTTTTTTCCCTGCTCTTCTCTGGTGCTCTTGTGATATTGGATCTTCAATGAGACACAAACCAACCAAAGTGAAAGCAACAATAGTATATTCAATGAAAACTTACACATGTGATCAAGGAGTCATGTAATAAAATGAGAATGATTTTATGGGAAAGAAACATGCCACTGTATTATATTAAGTAAAAGTAGAAGATACAACCCAACAGCCTTGATGTTGCAAGGTTCCCTTTCAGTGGCCCTTTGCTCCAACACACACACTTGCTCCAAACTTGCATGAAGAGGATCCACAATAACTTGATAGACAAATGAATCCCTCGAGCATCAATTGAGATAGAATCCCTCACATAATTCTCATCATATTCATTCATAAATTCCTTACTTGATCTTGATTTCTCTTGCTTAACCTTTTCCATGAGAAATCCATCATTATATAGGAGAAATACAGGTGGTTAAAGAGATTAGGATGATCCCACCAAATTAGAGAAGCGACTAGGATCCCAACCATATGGATGCCACCTCATATTCTAGAAGATCCCTTCTAGAACTTTTGCAAACTTTGACCTTTTCTCATTCTTCCAACGCCGTCACACCCTGGCTATAGAGCAGCCCATGGAAATGTCACAAGCAGTTTCATGACAGCCTGCGGAAATCAAGAATTTTTGCACTGTACCTTATGGATGGCTTGTGACGGCCTTCTAAAAACAAGTTTTGTAGAAGAGAGAGCTAGTCACTTTTCTCATGAAGAAAGGTTAATTTGGAAGCCTGAACACATGTTGTAGAAACATCACGAGGGTGACTAAAATAATGTGTAACACATCCAGGGGTAAAAACAATTATTGAAAAGGAAACTTGCAAGATGGTTCGAGGAGAAATGGTTCTCCTGAAGGTAGTTCGGTTTGGAACTTTATATAAGCTACAAGGAATCACTATTAGTGATGGGTGTAGTAGTTCCATTATTCGTGATATTGGAGTTGAATAAGAAATAACTCCTATAGTCTCTGAAGAAAAGGTTATGTTGTGGCATCAAAGACTAGGGAATATCAGAGAGAAGGGTCTTTGACTACTACACGTTAAAGGTATGGTTTAAGGCATGTCTAACTGCTCTCTATATTTTGATTTATATGAACATTGTGTATATGGGAAGCAGAATTAGGTAAGATTCCCCTCTGGTGCAACGAGGGAAGAAGGAATTTTACAGCTAGTTCACAGTGATGTGTTTGGATCTGTGTCGGTTCCATCATTGGGAAAATATGTGTACTATGTCTCATTTATAGATTACTTCTTGAGGAATACTTGGATATATTTCCTCATGAGAAGTCTTTGACAAGTTTAAAGAGTTTAAGGCTCTTGTTGAGAATCAAACAGAGAAAATAATTAATGTGTTGAGGAAAATTAATGGAAGAGAGTTCTGCGGGAATGAATTTGAAGAATTCTATAAGAAGTGTGGTATATCAAGGCAACATACTACTCCATATACACCTTAGCATAATGGAGTTGCAGAAAGGATGAACATGATGCTAATGGAAAAGGAAAGGTGCATGCTCAGTGGTGTCGGGTTAGGGAAAACATTCTGGGCAGAGGTAGTGGGTAGTGCATGTTACCTAGTCAACATATCACCCTCATCGGTGTTGTATGACAAGAATCCACAAGAGCTATGGACTTGTAAGAAACCTTCTCTCACACATTTCAAGGTATTTGGCTGTGAGACCTATGTTCATGTTCCAAAGGAAAACAAGAGTAAGCTAGATAAGAAGGTTGAAAAGTGTATCTTTATTGGGTACAAATATGGTCTCAAAGGTTATAAGATTTGGAACCCATAAACAAAGAAGGTAGTGTATAGATGAGATGTGGTATTTAGAGAAATGAAGGATGTTGTTAAATAGGAATTCCTACCAAGTAAGGAAGAACCAGATAAAATAGAGTTTGATTTAAAGGATGATGAATCAAACTCTACAGAAGAACATGAATCAGAAGAAGAAGATCCTCATACTCCAATATTGAGGAGATTGGTTCGAGAAAGAAGGATACCTGAAAGGAATACTCCATCTGATTTCCATTCAAATTTTTCTTTGTCTATTACTGATGATGATCCTAAACCTGCCAGGAAGGCAATGAATTCAGAGGATGCAAAACAATGGGAAAAGGCCATGGATGAAGAAATGGCAGCCTTGGATAAGAATGAGGCTTGGGATCTAGTGGATTTGTTGACTGTAAGAAATCCCATTGGAAGCAAATGGATATTTAAAAAGAAGATGAATACAAAAGGAAAAGTGAAGAAATAAAAATCTTGGTTAGTAGAAAAGGGTTATTCCCAGGTTGAGGGAATTGATTTTAGTGAGATTTTTTCTCTTATTGCCAAGTTAACTTCTATAAGATTTATGTTAACTGTTGTTGATGCATTTGATTTTGAAGTAGAATAGATGGATGTGAAGAAAACATTCCTACATGGGGATCTAGAAGAATAAATCTATATGAAGCATTCAGAAGGATTTGTTGTGAAGGGAAAGGAGCCGGTATGCAAGCCGAAAAAGTCCCTGTATGGTTTAAAACAATCACCAAGGATGTGGTATAAAAAATTTGATACTTATATGGTAGGAATTGGCTTGAAAATAAGAAAATAGGATCATTGTGTGTATTTTAAATTAATTGGTGGTCATTTGATTTATTTTGTTAAGATCCAATGACCTGAATACAAAATATCACAATAGATCCAAAGATATATGAATACAATCACCACACAAGATATATGAAACCATATGGAAAACCACAACTTTATTATATCAAACCCTTAGGGTAGGGAAACACCATACAATGGATCTTATTATGGAAGGGATCATCTCCTGTTCACTTGCTTCTTCGAGGGGGCATCCTCCTATTGAGCTTCAGCTCCAAATACAATACTTCTCTTCATGTCTCATTACATTGCTTGAATCCCTTTACATAGTGCTACCATCACCTAAGAACATTCTAGAGGAGGAATCTTCTAGAAGTAGAACCTTCTAAAAAGTCCTCTTACATTTATTATATCTAATTATCCATTTATTATATCTAACTACCATAGTGGGTCTTATTTAATAATATAGTGGACCTAGTCCACCTTACATTGAATGAACTCCACTATTATCACTATGGGTCCTCTGGGGTCCCCCGCTACCTCTCTAGCTACCTTACATTCCATCCCCCTTATGAAAGCGTTGTCCTCAACGCTTGATGTACAACCATATACCAGGGTCGCATGGATAATTGTGGACCATAATGTTGAAGAAGACTGAAGAACCAAGGTCCCATGTAGAAAGGAAATCCACCATGTTGAAGTAGTCCAACCACCATTGTAAGCCCGGGTCCCATGTCCAAGTGCTCATGTGAACTCCTCGTGGAAGATTTTGGAACCCAATAACCAAC
>ML783442.1:574160-605013 GCA_009831015.1 Picea engelmannii | reverse complement strand
ATAAAGAGAAAAAGGGAGGGAGGGAGGGAGGGAGAGAACCAACAAGAGCAAGAGAGAGGTCGAGATTGATATGGAGAGAGAGAGAAAGAGAGGATGGATAGAGAGAGAGGGAGGTAGATAAAAGTAAGGAGAGAGAGAGGGGAGAGAGGAGGGGTAGAGAGAGAGGGAGGTAGAGAAAGATAAGGAGAGAGAAGGGGGGTGAGAGTGAGAGAGGGGATGAGCATCAAATTCACATTTCTATGCTCGAGGAGGATATTTTTCAGGGATCAAGTAATTATTTCATATTTTGAAGACAAGAAGGTGGTGCTAGAAAATGTTGACACTTTGAAGAATGTTGCATATTCATTGACAGATTCTGCGAGCATTGAGAAGTGTTCCTGGTGTAGAGAAACAATAGGCATTGACTCCCTATATTGTTGATTATGTAATCATGTGATCCCATGTATGCAAAGAAAAAAATAAGTAGGAGAATGTTGGGTATCTATTATATTATTTTCATGTGTGTGGGGGTGTGCATCGGACTTTAGCGGTTTTCTAAATTAATCTTGGATTAAGGGATTAGGATTTTGGTACCTGTGGAATACCTAAAATATTGTATATATTGTATTGTGAATTGTGAAATTAATACAATGAATAGTTTAGAGGTGTAGAACCAAGGAACGATGGTTTTCTCCTAGGTAAGGGTTTATAGTGTAAATCCATGTGTACTATGTGTATGACCCATTGATTGATTTATGTTTTTCTTAAGAATATGTATGCATTTCTTTACTTCATAGTTTTAAAACTTCCAGGAGTAGAAAAAAAATGGAAGTCACCCACTTTCAAATATTTGGATCATGCGCATGGGCCAACATACACTCTGAAAAGAGGAAAGCATTATATTCACAAATTATCACATGCATATTTGTGGGATATCCAGATGGTGTGAAGGGATATATGTTACTTGATCCCTCTACTTACATGCTCATTATTGAGTGCAGTGTTTTGTTTGAGGAAACTCCCTTGCATGCACCATTGGTTCCACATGCAAAGACCTTTGTACCACTAACTTCATTGAACATCAATGATGATGAGTCCACTGATTTAGATCATGGTTTAGATCTTAGTTCCAAATATGATTCAGAAGATTATGATAATATCTATGATGAGCTTGCAAATGGTGGGCCACCATTTTTTCCCAAGTGGGAACAAACCACCCTACAGGTAGGAGGAGACCTTGTGAGTTATCCATCGGATCCGAGGAGGACGAGGTCCAATTTTGAGGATCCTCCTCATGCACTTTCGGCTACCAAACCAATTATTCCCATGCATTTCTACATGGTTCTAGCTTCAGAACTGCAAACCTATGTAGAGTTTGCAGGGAATCCCTTCTAGGAAGTTGTTATATAGGAGGAGTACAACTCTCTCCTTAAGAACCAAAATTTGGATCTCGTTTTGATTCCTTCAGACATGAATTTTTTTAGATGTATATGGGTATAAAATACCAAGAAGGTAGCAGAAGGACACGTGAGAAGGTATAAGGAAATACTAGTTTCCAAAGGTTTTCAGTAGATCCATGGGATAGACTATAATAATACATTTTCTCTCGTAACAAATATGGACTCCATCCAATTATCCCTTGCCATTTTAGCATCCACGGGGTGGGAATTTCACCTGATGGACATGAAGAATGCCTTTCTTCATGGGGATTTCCTGGAAGATATTTACATTGAGAATCCCCGTGGGTTCATACAGAACTATTCCTTAGTATGCCGACTGAAAAATTCACTCTATGGCCTCAAGTAGCCACCTAGAGCATGGTATGAAAAGATGGATGCCTAATTGCTTTCTCAACATTTTTTAGATGAAAATCAGATATGAATGTATACATGATGAGAACCTCAGACTCCTTGTTGATCCTAGTTCTATATGTTGATGACCTCTTGATCACTAGAAGTTCGGCATCAACAATTAATGCAGTCAAAAAACATTTTCACAATATGTTCTCTATGATGGATATGGGTCCACTACACTATTTCCTTGGTCTTGAGATCAATAAGGATTCTTCATGAATCAATCTATATTAGACTAAGTATGTCAGGTATCTCTTGGTTAGATTCCACATGTTCGACTACAAGTCAACAACCACACCCTTTATGTCTATGGTACATCTTGAGGATTGTGGGGATACAACATTGGAGGAAAACAACTTGTATCAAAAGTTTATGTGGATTCTTCTATATCTCACCCATACCTGGACGGATCTCTCATATTCTATAGGGACATTTTCCAAGTACATGAAAGAGCCTCATGAGCTACACTGGAAGGATTCCAAGAACATCCTTAGATATGTTAAGGGAACCATAGGTTATGGGATCCAATATGTAGCAATTTGTGCATTGGATCTCATGGAATTCACAGATTCTTATTGAGCTCATGATAGCACAGATTGTAATTCTATGTCTAGGTACATGCTTAGTTTGTGTTATGATACCATCTTTGGCCAAGAAAAAGGAAGTCAATTATTTCTCTATTGTCAACAAATATCGAGTGTAGAGGAGTGGTCAATGTCATTATTCAAGAACTTTGGCTTTAGAACTTCATCACTGAGATTGGCATCCACTTCTACCATTTGAATGTCATTTAGTGTGACAATCAGGGTACTCAAGTTTTGAAGAGACCCAATGCAGCAAAAACATACCAAACACATCAATATTCATATGCATTACATCAAAGAGTTGGTACATGACAAGATCATTGATTTGGAGTAATTTTCATCTACCGAACATAGTTTAGACATTTTTTCCAAGATATTTACTGATCAGAATTTTCGCCTTCTGTGAGATCATATTAGAGTGAAGGACATAGTTGATTAACAACTTCTTTTATTCCTTCTTCATGTTTTATGCATTGTACTTTGAGGGGGGGTTTTCCCATGAGTTTTTACCTCTTTCCTCTATTTTCAATGTTTTATTCTAAGATTCATTGTACAATGGCTACCTAACATGGCCTTGGTTTTTGGGACCCATTCAGCATGTAAACCCTAGTAGTGTTTAGTGGGGGTGTTGGGGATATTACACACTCACCTAGTATTTATTTTCCTAGGTTGACTAGTCTATGTTGAGGGTGCCCCTAGTTACATATATTCTCCCCTAGAGGAGAATATTCTCCCCTAGATGAGGTTTCCACATCCTCTTTAGTATTAAGTCAATTACACCTTAGTTAGACTAGTGGAGTGGAGTCTTGCATGGTGTAATGGCCCCATTCTTGGATTCCCTTATGTTACAATTTGGGATGTTTTCCAGAATATCCAATTGGCAGTGATAGTGAGCTCAGAAATTTTTGAGGAGTTGTATGGGGACCGACTCACATTATTCATCATATTTCATCGTCAAGATCCATTCCACACATCTTGTCCTTGTTTTCGTTGCATTCCGACAATTTCCATAATTTTGGGTTATTATTTAGCATCTTTTAATTAATGACACTAAGGGTGTTATTTGGAGCGTGTTTCTTTGAGAAACACCTTAGTGTAATAGCTCATTGGAATCAATAAAAAATATATATATATGATAGAATGATAAAAAGTGACTCTCAGTGGGAGGGAAAGTTATAAGGGCAAACTAATCACTTTTTGGAGTAAAAAGGGTTATTAAATTAATAAAGTGATTTATGAAGAAATATTAAAAGATGAATTAAAAGTCACTTGAATGGAAAAAGGTGAAAGGTGTTGGTTGTGGAGCCTGATTATCTTCCTGATTCATAGGTCTTGTGTTTTTCAGCCGTGTTTATACCCCATGAAGACTTTACACCCCATAAGTATGTACACTCTTCCATGCAGGGGAGTTCAGAGGGGGGTACACCCTCTGTGGGGTTCGGGGGAAGCATCCCCCGAAGGAAAAATTGCCTTGTAAATGTATATTGTAATTTCATTGTAAATCTGGACCGTTCATTATAAGGTCGCAGATCTAGCGGTAGAAATTATGTTAGGATTTTTTTCCCTAGAAGGAAACCCTCTATTATGAGGGAAATGTATTGTGGTTATGCAACATAGAGAATATTTTATTCTGAGACGAGATACTGTGAGAGAAAGAAAAGGAAGTTACAGCGGGTTTGTTGTAGGTTGTATCCCTTCATATGCTGGATAATAATAAAGGAAGGACCTGGAAATTTCTCTGGTGGACGTAGCTCACACTGAGTGAACCAAATAAAGATGTGTCTTTATTGTATTGTGTATCTTTTGTGTTTTGTTTCCAAATTTGTTTTATTTTGTTGCTCCACGGTCCTATTTTTCTAACAAAAGGAGGTATAAAATAGAGATAGGGGCTTCTATTCTCTCATTATGTTGATTGATATTTTGATTTTTGGCTTCTTAGCTAAAAATCCCATGGTACTTGGGGGGTTTTAGGGTTTTGACTGAATAAACCCTAGATATCAACAAGGAGGTGAAAGATCCCTATGTTCCTAGTCCAAGATTGGAAAAGGAGGTAAAATATTCCTCCCTCACCATTCCATATTAGTTCATATCTACTTCCACCATCAATTTGGACAAGGGGGCGCATCGGTGAGGGATTTCTGCAGGATTGGATGCATTTATTGAAGGTTAAGGGTTCGATCTGGCCATTTGAAGGGGAATCTCATAGATATTTGAAAAAAGAGGTGTTTAACACACCAATAGATAATTTTCCTTCGGGTTTTAAGTGGGTCTCATCACCCTATCCATTTGTTTGGAGAGCTGGCTGAATTTCTGATAGAAGGGCACACTGAGGGTTAGGGAGGGACAACTTTGGGAACAAATGTATCCTCAACCACTTGGTAAATTCACCATACCTTATATACACCTTATTGTACATAATTTAGTATCATATTATAGGGGTTTTGGAGACTTATTTGATGAGGGAGCATTACTAAGAAAGATACATCCAGAAAGGGGGCACATTACAGCCAGAAAGTCTAGCATATTTACAAAAGAAAGAACTTGATCGTGCCCAGATTTGGTGTGGAGTTAATAGTGTTATCTTGGAGCAACATTTCATCTATGTCTCTTGTATTTGGAGGAACCTTTAGACACATTCATTATTCTTCTATATGTATTCCATATCTTCTATACTAATGTATGGAAGTTTTCCATATTTAATAAATTGATTCAGATCTGAGTTTGTGGCCATTTCGTGTGTTATTCCTACTTGCATGCTGTTGTTACTTGTCAATTCTTTCAAATGAACAATCATTTGCTGAAAAATACTAAACATAATAAAATTAGCACACAATAAGAAGACTAATCAACAAACTATTTGACAAAATACCACAACCAAAAAACACAAACTTCAAATGTTCTAAGAAAATTGACTTGGGAAAATTATAGTGGTATCCGAGCGAAGATTCCTCCCATATTGAGGGTCTTCATGAAGGAGAAATGGATATTGCAGAGGAGATTACATATTTCGATATGGAATATCAAGATCTTAGTGAGGCATTCAGAGCTGAGTTAACATTCCAACAGTTTGTATCCATCAAAAATCCTAGGTGGAGTAAAGATAATATTACAGTATGGGCCAAGACAATTGTAGAAGTCAATTATTGGAGAAGAAAAGCAAAGGAAAAAAAATCCAAAACAGTCAGGAAAGTTGATACATCACCACCATCTTGTGTATTGAAGGGAGCACGGATTGAGCCTACAACCATTAGGAGAATTGAACTTTTCTACAGTTGCAAAGAGCCTTGAGAGCTGGATCACAACTGCAGGGGTAAGGGGAGAGTGCATTACATTGAAGTGCACTACGAAAATGATGATTAGAATGTGTATGAGGTTGCATCCTTTGATGCCTCATTAGAGCAGTCCCATTACTCCTTCACATTTGATGGACTGTTGGAGAGTCAGGATGATAGTGCATGTGCTTTAGTTTCTCGATCCGATAGTATTGAGGACTCAACACTTCACCATAGTAGTGATACTTTTGAGGATTCAATCGTGTCAGTACCTAGGAATGAGGAGGATCTGATATTGGGTGATACACCTTTGGATGTTTATATGAGGTCATGCGTGGGGGATAATGAGCCTCCTATGGATTTGAGTGTGACACATTCCTTATATTCTCATTCATTTATGCTAGAAACAACACATGAGGATATCAGTGTCATTCCAGATGTGGTAGAGGAGCCTCTTTTACTGATTGAACACAAGGGAAATGTGGATCTACAGGCCTAGGAGGAGAGACGTGACTTGGATATAGATGACTATACACATACCTATCAGTATGGGGAGAGCGAGTCACCTCTTTTGGGGATTTGATTGATAGATCAGGTTGTGAAGACCGACATGTCGATGGGATACTTACTTTCGGGACCAGTCTACAGTGACAAGGAAACACTCATTTTTTTTCGTTATGGCCATATCACATGTATGGACACAACTGTATGGGACCCGGGTGCATATTATATTAGTAGGGTGATTTCATAGGAGGATATAGTTGCACATACACGATACAAGGTGGTTCAGATTGAGGCAACAATAGATGATGATGTACGGTGGAATACAAGGGGACTCGTTAGCACAATGGATAGTGGGAAGTGTGGAACCTTAGCTCTTGAGGAGTGTGTTGATGAGGATTCCATTGTTGACATTAGCAGTGGGAGTCATGAGGTAGCAATTCAACATGGAAGTATTCAGGAGTCATGACATTTGGCAGGAAAGCTGATGGTCGGAGAGGACATGATCGTGGCAGGCATTAGACACATTGATGATACACACACATTAGTGGCATAGTATTTTTGGAGGGCCACAATGGAAAATGATATTTTTTATGGGGAGCCTACCATTGAGGAATTTCATATACTCGAGGAGAGAGTGACTCTAATGAGGACCGACCACCAACAATTACTTATGGATAAAGATTACCTTTTAGAGGTTGGTAAGATGTATCATAGAGAACTGAAGGAGAAGGATATTGAGGTCAAACTACTCACTCATGAGTTGGTGAGAACACTTGGATTCTTGAAAGGAACACCAACAACCCTTCAAGAATCATAGTCCAAATTTGAGGAGCCCCTTGAGGAGGGTAGTCAAGGATCCACTACATATATCTCAGCAGAGAGTCAGATATATAATTTAGCTACATCAATAGAGGATGTAGGTGGTTTGATAAAGGAGTGTCAGTTGATGTAGGAGTGTGAGGGATACCCAAGACCACTGATGATTATGGAGAGATATGACCAGGAGATGCTTGAGGTTTTTCATGTGTCACAAGGACCACCATTCATGAGGACCTCTAAGATGGTTGGTCCTACACATACACATGAGGATTCCAAAGCTAGGGGAACATGTGAGGACACGTCCATTTGGGTTCTAGGATTAGTTGAAATCCATGTAGAGGTTGAACCAACAATACACACATGATACATGATGATGTAGGAGGATACATGATCTTGCATGGGTATACAGGAGACATACTTGGTGGAGCATGGAGATTTGCGTGGAGAGCGGTCCTCTCCCTTACAGAATCACATGGATTTGAGATATTACCTTCTCAGTAGCATCATGCATATGAGTGATGATATGGGGAGTGTGATTGACCATCATTATGTGGATTCACTTACCATTGTACATGATGGCATGAGACTAGTGTGGAGTCCAGGTGACTATTCACCTTGGATGTTGATGGATGTGTTTTTGGTCAATCTTTTGGGGTTGACCAATTCATATAATACTTCTGAGTCCTACATATAGTTGCAGATATTTTTGTTATCCTTTCCCGATACTTTCATTAGATACGACAACATTGAGGAAGATAGCTAGTTGCATGGGACATGGAGAGTTATTAAACAAAGACCTCTTGATAGGGGATATTCCATTACATGCAGCAGGATAGGGGAGATTCACTCGAGACATTCATATGAGGCCTTTGAATTGATGGAGAGAATCCTCAATTGTGGGACAAAGGATATTCCATAGGTTGATATAGGTTCAGAGTCTCATCAAGATGAGGATGGGGAGCATAGTAGGACAAATGCTTCTGATGAGGACTATGAGGTCAGTTGGCATGATGTATGGTCGCAGCCAACAACGATAGAGATCTTGAAGACCATACATGATGTACCTATGGTTGGACAGCTTGGACATTTTAGGATACGTCAGAAGATCAGAGAGATATTCTCCAGGGAGGATCTCGAGGATGATGTCATGAGGCATATGGGGCTATGATTTCTATGTCAGCATCACAACTCGGGGCATGATTCATTAACCATCCCCGTTTGAGGGCATATTTGGGAGAGTATGCTAGCATATCTCGACCCTAGTGTACTAGATATATATAGTAGGGATGACATCATAGGGATATTACTAGAGTATGGGACACCGCAGGCAGTAGTGTGGGTTGGCAGGGAGGCCGATTTTAGTGATCATGGACAAGACAACATATATATTGATAGAATTCGTCCAGAGGTTGACATTTTAGTAGGTACTGAGATACATGGTATGGCACTATCATAGTTATGTGATGCAGGGTTTGGTTCTCTTCTGGAGCACATGGGAGTTTCAGAGACATTCATGATTGGTTCATTCCATTATTGAGGGAATTTGAGATTATGTGGAGATGAGGACGTGATGTGGAAGGATGGGTCTCCTTGGTTGAGGATTAGGTACATGAGTATATCATATTATTGGTTAGCAGGGGATCTGGATACTACCATAGGTGGTAGTTTAGTGTCTGGTTTAGATTAGAGATTCCTTCAGGGATGGATATTGTATTTAATTTCTCTATTGGTTGGGGATATTCAGGAGACTCTTTGTGTTGATGTCTTACAAGAATATACTTTACAGGTCACTACATTTGACATATTGATTTTGGATCCAGGGATTAGAGTGTTTGCTAGTCCAATGGTTGATGGAGTTTATATCCAAGTAGAGCGGTTTCCTAAGGGGTTCACTGAGGATCTACTGCACATGGTTTTTCTACTCATCAGGAGCATCCTGGGGGCATGCATGGTGATCACTTTAAGGGACCATGTTTTTTGGGGAGAGTACTTCATGTCACACAGGTGGATATGGGACCATGGGATCATACATAGTTTGATTCAACTATTGCTTGAGGACAAGCAATATTCGAGAAAGGAGGACTGTGTATATTTTAACCATGTACAATATTTACTGCAAAAATATTTTCAGTAAAAGAACAGAAAAGATACAACAGAAAATACAAACATTACACAAATATTTTTCCCCTGGAAACCCAAACCAGGAAAACCAATATATTTTATATTCATTCATAGTGATACATTGTTTACAATACATTATACATATAGGAGCCAGTGATATCCAAAACCCTAACCCAATGACCTGGATTAGTCAACAACCCTAATTCCTTAACCGGAAATAGAAAACCATCGGCAAAAAACCATGTGCCGAAAAACCACCAAACAATGGACATGAAAATCGAGGAAACACGAAAAAACGAGGAAAAAATGTGACACATTTCCCTAGTGAAATCATCCAATATTTCTTGATTTCGAGTGGAGTATCTTTCTCTTGGGTGGTTTTCTCTTCACTTCAAATCTGAAATTTATACCTTAATTTATCATAAAAACATATTTAGAAGTTGTGGGAATCCATAAGATTTTCCTTTTTCTATAATATAGTTTATTGTTAATCAAAGAACGCATTTCACCATTGATTTATGTTAGTTGGTCACACTCTTTTTTCCCTAAAGTAGACTAAAAGTGGTTCTTGTCTCTTTGAAGTTTTACTTGTTAAGTGATAGTCATTTAATTGCAAACCTGAAGTGTTTACATTGTTTATCTTCCTTATCAGTTTGACACACACATCCACTATATCCTAACCCTATTTCTCAAGTGGATATATTGGTGGTTATGTTATTGTTTCTAATTGGTTATATTTGAAGCATTTAATCACTTATTGGAATCCTTGTGCATCTAGTTGTTAATATTTTTTGGATTCTTTGAAGTAAATAATAATATTGCATGGTAATTAATTTGCTAAGAGGTTTATTTAATCAAATAGGAATACCCCCCTTGGCTTGTAGGAGATGGCCTAAAGTGAAGGGGAAATTATATTGAGGTGATAGTGGTGTGTTTCCCATATTGTTTCCTCAATTCAAAACCTGTGTTGGGAATTTTCACAAGGGTGCTAGTTTAGGTGATAATAGATCCTAATGGAATTAGGTAAGCATAACCTTACTTTCAGGTATTGATGGATAAATTTACCTCAAGTTATTTATTAATAGTTATGTAGTGAAGAAACCCCTTGACAAGGTCTTCCTTATAATGGTTAAAGATGAATGGATCAATGAAAAACATAACCTTAGCATTTGACCTCGTAATTTCAAGGATTCACTGAATTTATTAATTTTAAGAAAATACAAACTTAACATTTAAAATCAACGAAAACTATTGACACACAAGAAACAATTGTTATATAGAATTATACAAAATTGTTTCAATAACTTATGTCACTTAGAGATTAAAACAATGTCAACTTAACATAGACACATTCATTATATTTAGAGGAAAAGTAACATCCCACTATAAGAAGAACATTAATTTTTCATAGTTATCCCAAATTTCCATAAATAAAAGTTATACATTCTAGAAGCTAATTTGATTTCCTACATTTCATATTTTTACACCATATTCTAATAAGTTGTACATGTGTACCTCTAGTAATTCCTCTTAGTCAACAGATTGTTGTTTTTCTATATTTCCCTTGCAATTAATGTGTCATGAGAGGGAAGCATTGTCTTGCACTAGCCCTTATAGGATATTAAAGGTTTATTTATTTACTAATGGATGTCTTTAAATACTAAGCAATCAAATGAATAAACAACATTGCTAGAACAATCCGAATAATTATGGGAATATTAAATTTTGCACAAAATTGTAAAGAAAAGCTATACCTTAATCAAAATCTTAATTTAAATGGAATTGCACAGGTCATAGAACCCATGATTGTGTGATGTTGTAGAATAGGAAAAGACTGCTTGCACAACATTTTGTGTGGATTTCAAAAAAAAATATTCCACTATGTGGTATTCAAAAAGATAATTGCACAAATACCTAAGAATTCAAAAACCTAATAATTTTTAAATGGAAACTCTTTAGCTAACTGAAGGGATCAATATAACAACCAAAGGGATCTAGAAAACTAACATAGAGTATATGGTAGACATAGGAACAACCATGAATGATATTAATGGTTAAAGTCACCAATAGTGTCACCATCCTGCATATGGGGTTTTTGTGCATGTGGATTCCAAGAAGAAAAAAACTAATTTTGTTGTTAGAACAAAGAGAATATAAGACTATGCGAACAATGAAGAAAGGAAATAAATATATCCCCTGCGCATGCATATTAACTAATAAATCATTCAAACAATGAGTTTCAATTATTTGAACAAGATTTTTGGAGGGAAAGAGAACAAAATATTTATCATCCCATGGAAAAGAAATAAAGCATGAAATATATCACTTGGCAATAATTTTGTATCTTGTGTACTCCAACTATCTTTGTGAGAGGTTCCTTTAGTATTCTAATAGGATCTCTCTAGGTTGAGGATGAACATGCAACAATTTCCTTTATGTGTTGGCACTTTGGAGGGGAAAAATGACAGCATAAAGGTAAGGAAACACAAAGATAGGTGAGTGAAAGGAATGTTTTTTTCACTTTTTGGCTATATTCCACTAGAATAACCTTACATTCAAAAGTTATTAGAATGCATGGTAATGGATTATATTTATAGGCTAGAACTAAGTTGGATGAGGAACTAGTTCAAGTGGGAATGCCCAAGCTTCAAGCATGGGCTCCAATGTGCTTGACTTGACAGAAATGAGGGTCAAATACCAAAATATTAAAGAGAAAGAGTAACTTATTTAGGTCTACATTTAGCGACTAGCCATTTTTGGTGACCTATAGCATTAATGAGCCACAAGACTCCTATAATCATGTTGTTATAAGGATCATGCGACTAATCAAGGTAAGGCTACACAACCCATCTAATGATCAACTTGAAGTTTGACTATGATGTGAGGTATCTAATTGGATTTTATTTCTTTCTTTTGATTATATGAGGTTGGGTTAAAGCTAATTTGGAATATCTTTGGCTAAATCATTGCAGTACCATAGATGGGAAAGATTGGCATGATAACAAGGAGGAAAAGAAGAATCATCACAGTCAAATTCTAGGGATTCATTAATCACAATTGGAAGTTTACCAATAACTTAGAAATATCATATATCATTGTTTTCTTTAGGGAAATATAGTCATTGGTCATAGTGGAGATATATTTCCTTCTCCTTGGATTGTAGGGCTAATGGACTATTTGAAAACACGTGTATTCCAATATAGGACGAACACCCTCAGTAACGAATCACACAACCAGATCAAAGATCGGCACACCGATGCTTTTACATGGTAAAACCCATGTGGGGAACATCCAAGACCCCAACCAACATGGCCACTTGAGGAAATTTATTAGTATGCAATAACTGAATTTTAATGCTAACATTTCACCATTAAGCAACCATAAATATTTTCATAGATGACTAAAATCCTCGAGGAGATAGTCACACTGACTATCCCTACACAACTTGTCTAAAAACATGCGGAAAAGATCCTTCTAGGTAATGGGATATCTATTACAAATTTCAATATATTAGCAAAAACAAGTTCGACTAACCATTTCCCTATTCCATACTTAGCCACTTTTTTGATTGCGGGTTCCCGAACAGGTGGGCTCAATATTGTGCTTCAATTGTTCCACGACTTGCAAACAACACCCAAAATTTTGCGATATACAAACTGACTGATGGACTTCCCCATCATGCCCTTTTCCATTTTACGCGTTTTGCACTCAAAATTTCTAAGACATACAAGTTGACCGTCGGGCCCTCACCTCTCTCGAGTATCCCTTACAACCCTATTTGAAGCCCGTCCAACCACTTTTCATGCTTGATCATTCCTTACGTGCTCTTCCCCGTCCCCACCACCTCTACACCTGTTTATAATAAAAATTTGTTTATATCACATTATATATATATATATATATATATATATATATATATATATATTATAAAGACATACAATTTGATCGTCAAGACCTCACCTCTCCTGAGTATCCCTTGTAACCCTACTTTGAAGCCCGTCTAACGGATTTTCATACTTATATATATAAAAGAGTCTTATTTGTAATAAAAAAAATTGTTTATAAAAACATTATTATATCGTAAATATTGTCGTTAGTGAGTAAAATCCTCAAGGAGACAGTCACACTGACTATCCCTACACAACTTGTGTAGAAAAATGCAAAAAATATCATGCTAGGTAATGGGATATCTATTACAAATTTCAATATATTACCGAAAATGAGTCCAACCGACTATTTCCCTATTCCATACTTAGCCACTTTTTCAATTGCGGGTTCTCAGATAGGCAGGCTCAAGATTGCTCTTCCATTGTTATGCACCCAGAATTCCACAAATATGCAAATTGGTCATTGGACTTCCCCATCATGCCCTCTTTCGTTTTACGCGTTTTGTAGTCAAAATTTCCGAGACACACAATTTGACCATCGGTCCCTCACCTCTCCTGAGTATCTCTTGTGACCCTATTTTGAAGCCTGTCTGACCTCTTTTCATACTTTTCCATTCCTTACTTGCTCTTCCCCATCCCCATCTTCTTCGCACTTGTTTATAATAAAAAATTGTCTATAAAAACATTAATATATATATATATATATATTATAAAGACATATAATTTGACCATTAGGCACTCACCTCTCCTCAGTATCCCTTGCAACCCTACTTTCAAGCTCATCTGACCACTTTTCACACTTATATATATATATATATATATATATATATATATATATATATATAGAGAGAGAGAGAGAGAGAGAGAGAGAGAGAGAGAGAGATAAGGTCTTATTTCTAAATATGCAATTAGTAAGCTTTAATGCTAACAACTCATCACGCAGGAACCGTAAAAATTGTCATTAATGAGTGAAAGGCTCGAGGAGATCTCCCATTAATACGCATTAAACCAATATTTGTGGAGGGTTATATTATCCATTCCGAGTGTTAATTTCAAACATCATGGAATGTCGTCCGCACGTTGTCGGTATAGCGCATTCACGAAACCTCCAATCCTTAATTTCTATTCGTCGTACCCACCACCTTCACACTTCTCAGTATGCAATACCTAAGATTTTTTGCTAACAAATCAACATGCAACACCCATAGAGATTGTCATTAATGAGAAAAAGGCTCGAGGAGATTTCCCATTCACATGCATTGAACCAACATTTGCGGACGTTTATATTATCCCCTCCAAATGTTCATTTCAAGCATTGTCTAGAGAAAATGGACATTCTCATAAAATTATGGCACCAGCTCGACAACATTTCTATGGAGATATAGTGAACATCTTTGGGTGTGAGGACCAAAATTTCCAGTGGTCCAGGGCATATTCTTACTACTCATCCCCTTCCACCCAGAACAAAATAATTTGGACCTATGGAATTGCTCGTGAAGGCAGTGTCCCTGAAGTTTTTTACTGTAAGGAGATAGTCTCTTGGTGCTCCGATAAATATATTTCAGGCCAAATAATTATTCCACTGCGAGACCACTCTCTTGTTTCTTTGTCACCTTACATCTTTCGCAAGATGTTAAGATTGTCGGAGCCAACATTGACGTTCAGAGGAGAAGACTCCAAACAGTTCCTAAAAAGGAATAATAACAGGTTTGACCTCTTTCCTGAGTTTCTGTAAGGCCTGACGACAGTTCCTGAAGATATCACAAGCTTGTAGGTTAGTTCATTCATAAATCCATTTTGGGAAATTGCCTGGCTGTTTACAATAATAACGAGACATAAATCCACAAAAAGTATTTCCCACATGGTTCTTTATATTTTGTATTTCACAGTCAAGGAACAAGCCATTGTTTATTAGGGGAAGCTAATTTCCATTGAAATTTGTTCCCAATTGTCAAGCTTCAAAAATGAGAAGATATTTTATATGTCATCCTACTTGGTTTTCGCGATAACACATTGTTGTCTATTTCCAAAATTGTTTGTGTCCAAGAAGGTAAACTGAGAAATTGACCCAGTAACCTTCAGGTACTAGGCCTTAGGGAGGCACAAGGCCTCCCACTATTTTTATGAGGTTTTTAATGAATTTTTCTCTATTTTCAATGTTTTATTATTAGGAAAGGATGGTCCCCGCATGTCTGACCAGGAAACCAAGTTTTTGGACAGGAAGGGGGCACTTGAACAAATGGATAATTACAATGTGATAAGGATTTTTGGATCCAAGGAAAGTCCTTCTTTCCTTCCATGTCACATTACAAACATATTGTTTGTTACATAAATAGAAAGGCAATACAACTATTGGTTTCATCTATTCCATGAGACGAGAAAAAAACAATTCATTCCTCTGCCTTGGAAAGTCAGGGACTTTGTGTTGAGGAATGTTAACAAAATTGACGAATTCGCAGCCCATTTCAAAAACTTTTACCTAAGATATTCTGAAAGGCTAACAAGGTTCGACCCTAATGGATTTTTTTCAGAACATTTACTTGCAATTGGATTCAACAATTATTTTTTCCAGAGATGCCTGAGCGAAAACAGAGACACTGACGAAAAAAATCTTGCTTCTGATGTCGATGACCTAGAGACATTGCAAATCACCACTGAATTATACAAGCAATAGGTAAAAGGCCCCGGTGATAAGAGTGTTCAATCCCCGGATACCACTTCCAAGAGTATGAAATCTCAGAGCATCGCTCCAACGGCCCACCACAGTAAGAAAGAAACCCATAATTCTTCAAATGGAGGAGGATATAACAACCCTCCTCGTGATAAAATTGATAGTTCTCACAAGCTTCCCATGAAGAAGAAGAGCAAAAAAATTGTAGGGAAAGCGGAAGAGCTCGAAATTGAGAGTGAGAACATGGAACTTCAGATTGATCTAGATAGCGTATTCTGCAACCTTGATCAGCTCGGGGATGTGATCCAACATAGTTTCCCAATGGAAATAGCTTAGACCGAAATTTTTGATGAAGATGAATCCTTCGTATTCCAGAGTGTTGTTTTTTACAACGAGTCTAAAAATTTCATTATTGAAAAGAGAGATGTAAAAAATAAGAAAGGTAAATCTCTTTCAAAGATTAACCTTGGGAACATGCATTCGTCCCAAATCTCCCAACTTCACCAAGAAATCGGAGATTCTCTTAATGATTCCATTGGAGGTAGTGAGGCCGAGAATTCCAGACTAAAGGACCGAGTTAAGGAATTGGAGGAAGATTTGATTCCTATGCCATTTCTTTCCAGTCCTTTAGCAATAGCCATGCCTGCCACCCCTGCAGCTAAGTTAAAAGGATCCTCCAGCCTCCTCGCATCGTGTAGAGGCTATGTGGAGAAGAATATCAAGAAAAGAATTGAGTTGGTTACTGAGGCCTATGAAACATCATAAAGTATGCCTTCCCTTGGAACAAGGGCACATGCTTTGCACGAACATTTGTAGGCGGATTTAAAAAATGAATAACATTTCTATTTAGACACGGTCATCCATTTTGGCATCCATGTCAACAACATTATAGATATGAGAAGAAGACAAGAATATCTCCCCTCCCAAAACCATATCATTCAATTAAATGCATGATGGAAAGAGAAAGTGAATAACTTGCATCTCATTGTCCAATCATGTGAACAAGCCATATCAAAGAAAGAAAATTATTTAGAAATCTGACCAAAATAGACTTAGTCGGAAGTACCAACGAGGTCCTAGACCCCAACTTAATCATCAACTCTTTGCCCTTAAATAAGAAATCCTTCGATAAACAAGTTGATATTTTAAGGGGTTGTCTTTAGAAAAGTTTTACAACATCCTTAAATATGGTGAATATGACGTGGACAACTGGCTAGTCGACTATTCGGTACAAAATGAAGAAATTGATTAGGCTCTGCGTAATATTTCTATCGATCTAAGGGAATTAGAAAAGGAACTCTTCAACATAAAAATATGGGATGATATCAATGTGGCCCCCTTGAGAGGCTACATTGAAGAATGGGTCCAAAGGGAAATGGAGCAGGTCGTCAAAGAAGGGAAGCAGACAGTTGGCACGATTCCAGTAGTCGTTGACGATAGCAATAAAAAGGCATCACGAAGCAAATATCAAAATGAGTGATATGTACGATCACTGTAAGTCTATACTGATTGCATCTTACTTTGTTAATCAATCTAGTTATTCCACCTTTTTAAATAGAAATGTCTAGCCAGATACCAATACCTTCCAATTTCTTATTTTCAAGTCTTTCTCTCTACCATCGCCCACTTCTTCTTTCCACAATCCTATTTCTTGTACATATTTCTCTTATGGTCTGCGGGAGCCCCCTTGCCAGTCTATATGAAAAACACATTTAAATTTCCAGGAATATGTAACAAACAATTATTTTTTGATATATTTCAAATAAAACTAATTTTATCTCCTTCTATATTTATGTGCTCGGAAATTTCTATCTTCAACTATGTTGAATGTCAAGAAATTGTGTTTATTTAATTTGAATGAAACTTTATATGTGTCTTGTGTATTTTGTCGTTTTATTGTTTTCTCATGCATATCTTTTTCTCCTACTATGCATATAACTCTATTTGTCCTGGCACATATAGAGACGCACAAGCCAAATGATCTATGAAAATTGTACTTAAATCTAACCAGTTGGAAGTATGTGTAAATCATTATGAACAAATTTCATAGATACATTGAATAAATAAAACATGCAAGGTAGGAATGGAAATTTCAAACATAGCAAGTCAAATTACTGGTAAAAAATAAAAGCAAGATGGATTATATACTTTCAAAAACTAAATGGTTTCAATGCCAAAATTGCTCTAGAGGACACGTGTCATTTCCTTCATGGATACCACCTATGCTTCATGCTGCTTGCCACGTCTCCGTTGCAGTTTCCATTTTCCTCCGCTACTTTTTCCCCATCCATGTGCATTTATTCCCAATTCAACCCGGCAAGGACTGCGCTGCCATACAACACTTGTTTAGATAAGTAGAAGAAACTTTCCAATCTTATCAATCACATGTTGTACAACCTCCAAATTTTATTTTTAGATGAGAATGATTACGGATTAAACATAGCATTTTAATCCAAGTGATTTTGTTAAAATTAAAGACAAATTTATAACTATTCATGTGGTATGTTTACGGAGAAGGTTTATAACCAATTCCACTAAGTAATCACTTAAAAAAATGTTTGTTAAGATTTAAAACAAAATTTCAGGCTCATTATACATCTACATTTTTATTATGGTTTAGGGGATCTATTCTCTAAGTTAGTCATTTATATTATATTGTATTATCATTATTTACTTATTTACACCTATGTTTTTTTTTCATTTAAAGTGTTTATTAAAGACCCATGTTGTTATAGTGGCTTAGGAGATCAACATTGATTTATTACAACTATTTTAATTATTACCATTTGTGCATTTACAATTTTGTTCATGTTAATACTAGTGACCTAAGGTAAACTTCAAACCAAGCCCCTCCCCACAGATGGATACATTAGGAGAGAGGGACGGGTAGTTGTGCACCCTACCTTTATGTGTCCTTTTTGCAACGTATGATGATCCACTTAATAATCCATCCATGTTAATGGGATTTTAGGTCCATATTACCATGCCATATATTGTACCATAAAATATTGGGCTTGGACATAACACTGGGAAAAGGGAATTTTCCTCGTGGACACTAAGATGCACTATAATTTAATTAGTGTCCCTCTCTTGAATTGTGTACCTTTTAATATATGACTTACCATTAATGCTATGTTGGGGGTACCCCTCATGACTTCTTTCCACACTACTGTTGGAAATACTGAGAGGGGGTGGGTGAATCAGTATTACCTTTTTAAACAATTAGTTATTACTTTTTTATTCTATTTATCATCATAGTAGATCAACAATGGAATTGTATTTAAGAATCAATTATGTAAGTATACTTAACAAGAATTACAAATTTATAACGAACAATATTTGATTGTGAAGGACACCAATCCTCTTTAGAGAACCAACTCTTGGAGACACAAATCCCCTTCTTTAGGGAACCAACCCTAGGAAGCACCAACTCCCTTGATTCAAGGCACCAAGCCTAGGAAGCACCAACTCCCTTGTTTTAGGGAACCAACCCTAGGAAGTATTGATCCATGATCTTTTCATCGAAGTGACTTATAAATAATTGCATTAAATGAACATAAATTAAAGTACACCATTAAATAAGGAAAACCTCAATAATTAAGAGACATAAGCATCAAATATGAACACAAAAAACTTGATAATTTAGTTCGTCCTTGGTGAACTACGTCTCTGGGAACTACGTCTCTGGGTCCTACTCTCAAATGGGTAGGCATTTTTATTAACTCAACAAAAGAATTTGGAAAAATACATAAGTACACCTCATTCTGGAATCAAACTGCAAAAAGTTTTCTCAGATTAGAAAACAAACAACACCATTGAATTCGTGGCATTAAATTACCCAAAAATGACTGTCTCTGTGCTTCAATCCAACTCTGGCACTCCCAGGCCCAAGAGAAACTTTGTCTCGATTTCTGTGCCCTACAACCTCCAATAAATGCTGAGAAATTTGTCTTGTAAAATGTGTCGATCGTACCCTCACGCGCATCCTCCTTGTACACTGGGTAGATTCACTTTTTAAATAAAAAACTGCCTTTGTAAACAATGGAAGGTTGTTGGCCTTATGGTTAGAGGAGCATGTGTTAAGGTGTGGATAGAGGGGGAGGTCTCAGGGTCAATCCCGCGAGCCTCCCATTTTGGCTTGTTCATTGTAACATATATATATTAATACACATTTTTTCTGCCAACTTTATCGATGGTTCTGGACAGTCCATTGGGTGCCATATTTGGAGGGGTCCCACTGGATTTGGCGGACCCACCAACTTTTTAATTTTTGGAATTTCGTCCTCGGGTCATCATTGGGAATTTTCCCATTGCCATGTGGCAGACCATGACTAGGCCACGTGGTATCCAACCATTGGGACATTGTTTGCACAAGGATAGACCCAAGGTTCAACATTTCAACAACGCACCAACAAAACCCTAACTATCGTCCCTTTCGACAACACCTATGAAGAAGATGAAGTCTCACCCGAGGTAGAGGAAAGGGAGGTTGCAGGACTTAGGTGTCTACAACCAAGATGAGACACAAATATGTGATTACAATGCTTAACAGAGAACTTAAACAAAAATATGCATTGGTTTCTTGAATCTCATTCACATCGCAAATTAAACCCTTATTACAGATCAGCACAGTAACCCTAAAGATCAAGTACTTCCATTCACTTAGCACATAGCATCAGCTTGAATCTAGCATTCATTTGTATTTAATACCCTCAAGCATTAAGCAATGACATCATATGCATTCATCATAAATTATAACAACAACACTAAGCAGATAAACACATAAACAACATCGCATAAAGAACATCAAGACACATGATATACGTGGTTCACCCCAGTGTGGGGCTACATCCAACAACTTCTTATTCTTCTTTATTAGTCTTCAATATTCTTACATTCATCTACTCCTGTGCACAAAGCCACAGATCTGAAATCCACAGAGGACAGGAGATCTGTGTGTTGCACACCAGATCCTCCCTCCCAAAATCAGGTTAAGGCACAGAGCCAACTCCTTACTAGAACAGAGCCTTACTAACATATCATGCACATAGCCAATCAACCAAATCTCTTACATTGCTTGCACTAAGCTTCTACTACCTTCTACATTACATTCATTCCTATATATACTTTTACAAAAATGCCTAAACATGGGTAAACGCATGGGCCAACATCCCATAACCCATTACATAAACCCTATTAAACCCTTTTCTCGGTCCACAAGCCCGCAAAACAAGCGAGATCTCGTGATCTCAGCTCCGCCTGGGTGCTCCATCTTCGAACAGCCTGTTGAAGTACCAAAAGTGGTCAAACATGACCAATGTTTCCTCAAAACTTGGTCAAGGGCCAACAAGCCCCCAACACTCACATTTGAATCATCCTGAGTCACTTAGATCTGGATGACACTCCTTCAAAGGCCTTGAGATTAGCTCGAGTTTCCTTAACTTGTTGCTTCTCCAGAGCCTCCTGCTCGACAAACTCCTAAATCACTTTCTCTATAATAGGCCCTTCCAAGTGATGTTCCATTGTTGTAACAACTTGTCTAGCTGCGAGCCTTGTGCTTCAATCTCTTCCAAAATCGTCCAGGCTTTGTCCTACACTAATTGTAATTTCTGTGTAACCTCCATGATTTTTCTCTGGATGGAAGTAATATACTGTTGGACTGTGTGTTGCTCTTGTGATATCTTCATTTTCTCAACTGAAGTGAGTGACTTCATCTACGCGTGCATGGTGGATGCCTGTTGCTACGCCTCCTGGAGTTGTGATTATAGTTTCCTCAAGTCCGGATCTTCTGCGAGGTGTTCATAGGTCTGTTCACCACGATTACTTAATTTCTTACATTCTGAGGCTAGTGCTCCGATCCTTCCAACTGCGTTCCTTGAAGCTTCCTCCCTCTGATCACACACTTCTTGCAGAGTGCTCAACACTGCTTGGATTTCTAACTCCTTTACTCTCACTTGAATTTGTTGAATGGCCTCAGCGAGCTTCCCCACTTGAATGTCAGTTGACTCTTCTTCCTCCTGTGCCAATCCCAGCACAGAGAAAAGTGCTTTAGTCACTGCCTCTTTGATCGCAATATTCTTTGTGAGAAGTTGGCCTTTTTATTTATGTACCTTTGCATTGTCCTCATTGTACATCACCCAAATTTCATCTTACTCCTTCTACGCAACTCGAAGTTCCTCTAAGACCTACTCCTTTCTTGCTTCATGGCTTATATAGCCTACTCCTTTTCTTCTTGGGCTCATTGAAGTTGAGCCTCTATTGCATCTTCTAGTCTTCGTAATTGGGCGGGCTCATCCCCCAATTCTGCAATTTTCGACGAAGAAGACACAGTAGGTACTATGCAACTCAAATGGATGGCTTGTTGTATCTCCTTCAAATCCTTCTCTATTCTTTCATACAACGTTTCATGATTTGCTCCATAGTGTTGCAAGATATCCTCTAAAGCATCCTCCACATCTGCGATGATTAGATCGACATCGTACTATGTGAGCGTGGACTTCATCTTGGGCTTACTAGCGCATGTCTTCTTTCTTGATGAGGGTTTATGCAAAGAAACCTTCCGCTTCTTTGATGTTTCGGCCTCGGTAGGGGGATCCTTTGGCGATGTAACTTCACCTTTGTCTTGATTTTTTTCTTCTTCCCCTCTTTCTACTTGGTTCACTTCATATCCTCCTCCTCTTGTTGGTGAGTCAGGCCTATTTTCCTCTAAGGCGTTGTCCTCGTCATCAATTTCTATGTTCTGCACTTCCTTAGTTTTCTTCTTTTTCTTTGTGCTAGTCTATCCATCATGTTCGACTCGGGTGACCAAGGGAATTCCAATGATGTCGGGATTGGAGAGTTCTGCATCCTCATTTGGTACAAGGAACTCTGTTGGCCATTATTTGGTGATATCTTCCATATCTTTGTCAGTCATCTTATAATAGGACTGAAATTCCTCCTTACTCTCATCCCTGAGTGTAGTGATGTAGATAAAGTGTTGATCTGCATGGAACTTCACTAGCAGTCTATACTGGTGCAATGTATTCAGTGTCATCCATGGAAATTCTTCAATAGCATGCTTCAGCTGCTGGTAGTAAGCATGGAAGAAAACATTCGACTGTCACTGCTTCGACATATCATTTGTATACCACAAGGTGGAGAACCTTGCGGCCAACGGTTCTGATGGCTCAACTTCTGGAAATGTCTCTCCTTCCGGTAGCTTCCAAGGGAAAAACGTGATCAGTAACAGTAACCAACTGAAATGGAATTCATAGCCCTGATATTGTGCTTCGAGAAAATCCTTCTCCATCTCGTTGACGAGGTAACTCACCCAGTTCATTTGCATCCCTTCCACACACTTTCCTGTGAGGTCTACTACGAATCGAGTGACCTGCATGAGACGATTCTTTCTGACGAGCTTTCCAACTATAAGCTGACAAGATAGGCACACTGTGCCATCCTGGATGGAGGCTACCTTGTAGCCTCGCTTTCCCTTCTCTACATCACCATAATTTTCCTTTATGCATTGTGCCAGGGAACGATCTGAAATATTCCCTAGGTAGAACTGTTGAGGGTTTAGTCCCTGCATGCTCAGTCCTGTGATGAGGTGGATTAGTGTCGAATCCACAGTGAAGCCCCTGTCGATCCATAGATATCCTTCGTGATAGCACAACAGGAGGAGTTTAACGTAGGCGTTAACCTCTTGATGTCATTCAAAGTGACGGATCTTCATTACATTCAGGATCGTTGATTACACGAGATCCTTAATCCACAGCTAGGAGACTATACGCGACTTATTCCCAGTCATCTTCATCAAATACCTATGTGGCGTGAGAATCGCGTATTTCTTCCTGTCTCTGAGGTTAAATTTGTTGTTCTTCAGAGATGGGATGTGTCCTAACTTAGTTCCAACTACACGTATCCCCTTCGGTATGTACGCAGTGATTAGTGTGTACTCAAATTCATGTGGGATACTGTCATGGTTAACCGTGCCAGCCAAAGGCAGTATATAATCTAGCAAGATCAACGGGATCTGCTTCGTGTTAGTCAGATCATCGCAGTGCTTGCTTCGATTCTCAGTAGTATAGATGGAATGATGTCCAGTTGAGGGGGATGCCTTCAATCCTCCATTTGATGACGCCTATATTTCTACAAACATAACTCTATCAGCCATGAGATCCACAGACTTCTCTAACATGCTATGTTCGCCCGACATTCACACTTGTAATCAAATATATCGGGTAGGTGAGCAGACAAGAGAGGTAATCAAACAGATGGCGAGGTCTAGAAATCACAACGCGATATGCAATTGATTCTATGTTAGCTTGGATAATCATAGGTGGAAAAACGTGGTACCAACGCAGCGTCCGACGGGTTAAATAAGAAAGAATCGTAATAGATTCCTCCAATGGGCATAAATGCATTAATCAAGGCTAATTAGTCCATTGTGGCATGGTCCCAACGGTCCAACGATGGTGTTTCCGTCAATAAATGCATTTCTAGTCATTCAAGAGCGTTATTCTAATGGGAGGGGCGCCTCCAATGGTCATATAGCTTCATTGTGGCGAAGTCCCATTCTTCATGGTTCTGCTATTCCGGCGAGGTTCAACTTCTGTAGATCTGCCTCCTGTGAAGTATTTTCTGGAGCCTTCTGTAGTTTTTCTAGCTTGTCTTTCTTCTTACTGAGTTTCATTTACTTCTTTCCTATGATCTGAGTCTCTGGATTCCTCCTTTCGTTGTTATTCTTATCTTTTTGTAGCATAGTGACTTCACACTGATGATGTTCTTTCAAACTGTTCAAATGTAATACCTCTTTGTGTACTAGGTCCTGGGTGAACATACTTTATTCTCGCATGGATAGGTCCTTCAAACCTTCTTGTGTTCTTTCAAATTTGACAGCTAATTCTCTTGCCCTCTGTTGCTTCGACTTATCCTCTTTTTCTTCTATTAGTCGCTCTATTTTTCAAGCTATGAGGTCCCTTAGTTCTTGCTTTTTTTGATCTGTGGCTTCCTCCTCTGGTTTCCTTTTGATCTAATCCTTCTCAATCCAAGTCTTTCCTAACAAAATTGGAAAAGGAGCATTGTTCTCAATAAACTTAATGACTTCAAACTCTTCTTCAGTCGATGTTTCATGAGCAATCATAGGTATGTTAGTAAATATTCCACATAGGGTTATCATCTTTCCTTCAAACAAGCCTATCCTTATCAATGAAGGTATCATAGCAGGCTTTCCCAAAATTTCCCAAGTTCTTTCTGGCATAATGTTCACATGTGTTTCTTCATCCAATACACAGTCTATGTCGTAGTCTTCTATTCTTGTGATTCTGTGCTATTTTTCTTTCAAGATCTTCGACAAACTGACATCCTTGTGGTCATTCATTGCTTCTTTTAACTGTACTAACATAGTCTGATCTTTCTCTGATTCTTTCTCTTTCTGATTTTCTAACATATCCTTAGTCTATTGACCTTATTTATAGTTTTCTTGTCTCATGTTCATCTTTTAAATTTTCGCAATCATCCTTGGGAAATCCTCAACCTCATGACCAATAACTTTATGTTTTCATAGGGGCATACCCAGGGTTCAACGCTACAACAACGCACCAACAAAACTCTAACTACCTGCCCTTTCAGCAACACCTGTGAAGCAGATGAAGTCTCGCCTGAGGTAGAGGCAGGGGTGGTTTCACGACTCCAGCATCTGCAACCTTAGATGGGACACAGATCTGTGGTTGTAACACCTTAACTGAGCACTTAGTATTTATAGTTCACCAATATCCAGTTTACAGTGTAGTTAAACCCTAATTACAAAGCATCGCAATATTCAACCAGATATAGCATCTAGCATCACTTAGCACGATGAACCAGATCAGATCTAGAAGATTCAAGCACTAAGCACATTCACACAAGTCAGATCCAACATTTCCTCTCATTATTAAGCACAAATCAACAATAGATCTACCTATCATTCATCTATATCAAATCACTAATAAAATTAACATATAAACACATCAAAACATCACACATAGCAAAGAAACACAGCATGTACCTGGTTCACCCCCACCCTGGGGCTACGTCCACCAACTCTTCGCCTTCTTTATTAGCTTCTTCAATCAGTTACATGGATGGAGCCACAAAAACCCTACTCCGCAGAGGACAAGAGATTTGTGCACCTCGCTATATCCTCCTTCCCCGAGTTAGGTTACAGGACTAGGCATCTTCTTAATCTCTTACACTCGCTTGCACTGAGCTCTGCAAGCCTCATATAGTATGCACAAAAGAAATCTCTACTCAGAACTTAGAATTTTCGATCACACAAATCTAACTTGTAGATCTTAGCACACTGACCTTAGCACTGCTTACTTACATCACCTAGCTACTTATTTATACATTACAAAATAGGCCTAAGCATGAGTAAACCCATGGGCTGACATCTCCATACCCATTACATAATCCTGAATCCCAAAAAGGGCCCTAAAAGGGGTCGATATCCCATGATCTCCGCTTCGTCTTGCGCTCTGCCTTTGACAGCCTGTTGAAGTCCCAAAAATAGGCCAAACCTTACCAAGGATCCTCAAATCCTAGTCAAGGGCCAATAGGCCCCCAACACTCACTTGTGACTAGATAATTCTGATCTAGATAATTCTACCTTAAAAACCTCAAGCTTGGCTTGAGCTGCTTTGACTTGTTGTTGTGCCACGACCTCCTGTTCAACAAACTCATGGATAATAGCTTTGTTGACAGGTCCCTCTAGGCATTGTTCTACTGTAGTGACGAATTGCTCCAGTTCTTCTCCTTGGCCTTCAATCTCCGTGAATATATGGCAAGCCTCGTCCTATATAGGTTGGAGCCTCTGAGTCACTTCCATAACTCTGATCTGAATGTTGTGGACATGATGTTGAGCACTACGCTGCTCTTGGGATCGCTTCATTATTTCAATAGCTGATAGGGGCTTCAACTACGCATGTATCATTTTTGCTTGATACTTCACCTCTTGGAGTTGTGACTCCAGTGTCTTCAGTTATAGATTCTCAGTGAGTCACTCATATGTTTGGGAATTGCGATCACTCAATTGCTTGCATTCCATGGAAAGGGCCTTTATTCTCTCAACTGTGCCTCGAGCAGTTGCATCTCTTTGATCCCTTACATCATGTGGAGTGTCAGGGATTTGTGTGGAGCTCTAAGTCTACTATTATTTGATGTAGCTGCTAGATAGATTCTGTGATTTGTTCTACTTGATGCGTGACTCGGTATTCTGCTTGTGGCTCTAAGCCTGTCACAGAGTGAAGTGCTCTGTTGACTGCTTCTTTCACTTTGAGTTGCTTTGAAAGCAACTGTTCCTTTTCTTGTTGAATATGTGTTTTCTCCTCTTCCATTTTTGCCTGGATAGAAACCTTCTCCTACTCTGCAACTTGGCATTGTTCTATGAGTAATCCTTGCACTTGCTTCAAGGCCTGGGTGGCTTGATCTATTTCTTCTTGTGCTCGACGAAGGCGATCTTCGATTGTGTTTGATAGTCAGAAGAGTTGGGTTGGATCATATCCCAAATCTGGTTCTCCTGGTGGTAGGGGCGCAGTGGACACTACGTGACTGGAATGAAGATCCTGTTGTACCCCTTGGAATTCAATCTAAATTTTGTCATACATTTCCTCCTGCTTGGATTCTTGTTTCTCTACAATTTCCTGTGAAGCATCATTTAGGGCTACTATGATGAATTCAAAATCATCAGTAGTGAGTACAGTCTGCATCTTGGTCACGGTGGCTCTGGATTTCTTCCGGGAATAAGGTTTCGGGGGAGAAACCTTCCTCTTCTTTAGGGGATCGATCTCATCTCTAGGCGGTGTTACTTCACCTTGTTTCTTTTCAGCTCTTTTTCCATTTATCTCTTCTACTTTGTCATCACCCCCTGAGTCAGGTGATACAGAAGAAGTCTTGCCTGAGGCGTTGCTTAAGTCTTGGACCTCTTCGGTTTTATTCCTTCTGTTGTCTTTGGGTGTATCATGTTCTTTGTGCATGGTATCTGGGATATCAGAGTTAGACATATCTATAGGGTCTGTGGGAATAAGGAGGTCTGTCGACCAGGCCTTAGTGATCTCCTCAAGGTCCTCTTCTGTGAGCTTGTAGTATGAATGAATCTCCTCTTTATGCTCATCTACTCGCGCTGTAATGTAGATGAAGTGTCGATCTGCGTGGAACTTCATTAGGGGTCACAACCTCTGTAGGGTGTTCGAAGTTATGCGAGGTTTAACTTCGATGGCTCTCTTCAGCTGGAGGTAATATGTGTGAAAAACAACATTCGACTGCCATTGTTTGGTCATATCTCTCGAGTACTAGAGCATGGTGAACTTCGCAGCAAGCGGATCGAATGGCTCGATGTTCGAGAAGGTCGCACCTTCCAACATTTCCCAATAAAAAAACACGACGAGGATCAGGAGCCAGCTAAAATGAAATTCATAGCCCTGATCTTGTGCTTCACGACAGTCCAGTTCAAGTTGATTAACTAGGTACTTCGCCCAGTTCATCTGTAGACCTTCCACGCACTTCCCAACGAGGCCAACGACAAATCCTGTGACCTGTGTGGGTAGGTTCTTTCGTACTAGATTCCCTACAACTAACTGACATGCTAGGCGCACTGCACCATTCTGGATGGAAGTTACCTTGTAGCCTCGCGTCCCCTTCTCAACATCGTCGTATGTATCCTTGATATTTTGTGCTAGTGCACGATCTATGGCCTTTCCTATATAGAAGTGTTGCGGATCAGGTCCTTGCATACACCTTCCATACACAATCTTGTGATTCTATGGATCAACTTTGGATGGACTATGATACGGTGATCGATCTATAAGTAGTTGCAATGGTAACATGAAAGTAGTAGCTTGACACAGGCGTTAACTTCCCGGTACCTTCCGAAGTGTGGGATTTTCATTACATTCAGTAGGGTGGACTACGTGAGGTTCATCGTCCACTGCTGAGGGATTATTTTCGAATTCTTCCCCTTTGTCTAGGTCAAGTATTTGTACGGGGCGAGCATGTTTGTTGGCATAGGGGAAAACCCAGGGTTCAACACTACAACAACGTACCAACAAAACCCTAACTATCGACCCTTTCAGAAACACATGCGAAGAAGATGAAGTCTCACCTGAGGTAGAGGTAGAGGTGGTTGCAGGACTCCACTATCTGCAACCTTATATGGGACACAGATCTATGGTTGTAACACCTTAACAGGGCACTTAGCAGTTAGAGTTCACCAATATCTAGTTTACAGCATAGTTAAACCCTAATTACAAAGCATCACATTATTCAACTAGATCTAGCATCTAGCAGTACATAGCACGACGAAACAGATTCAAGCACTAATCACATTCACATAGGTCAGATCCAACATTTACTGTCATTATTAAGAACAAAGCAACAACAGATCTACCTATCATTCATCTATATCAAAGCACTAAGAAACTTAACATATAAACACATCACACACAACAGAGAAACACAACATGTACATGGTTCACCCCCACCTTGGGGATATGTCCACCAAATCTTTTCCTTCTTTATTAGCTTCTTCAATTAGTTATATGCATGGATCCACAAAAACCCTACTCCGCAGAGGAAAGGATATCTATGCACCTCGCTAGATCCTCCTTCCCTGGGCTAGGTTACAACACTAAGCCTCTTCTCAATCTCTTACACTCTCTTGCACTGAGGTCTTCAAGCCTCATGCAGTATGCACAAAAGAAATCTCTACTCAGCACTTAGCATTTTTTATCACACATATCGAACTTGTAGGTCTTAGCACACTGGCCTTAGCACCTCTTACTTACATCGCCTAGCTACTTATTTATACATTACAAAATAGGCCTAAGCATGGGTAAACCCATGGGCCAACATCCCCATACCCATTACATAATCCCGAATCCCAAAAAGGGCCCTAAAAGGGGCCAAGATACCGCGATCTCCACTTCGTCTTGCGCTCTGCCTTTGACAGCCTGTGGAAGTCCCAAAAATAGGTCAAACCTGACCAAGGATCCTCAAAACTTGGTCAACGGCCAACACTTTACAACAAAGACAAATAGGATATGTACCAGGGAATTCCTCAGCAAGATGTCTCGATATTCTACAATTATAAAAAAGTGATATTCCTCTCTTTATTTTAAATAATCCCAAGCCTTTCATGTACTGCACACTAGTATCACAGTGTTGGATCTACAATATGCAAAAATTCTTTCTAGGTTCCTGCATCCACTTATTAGTCCAAAAATTATTTCTATGCATAGGAATAACATATTTTTCTCTATTTCTGTCAAATTTATTCAGATCAATTCTTTCTTCTAACCGTGCCCTAACATTCAAGCTAGGACAAAATCTATCAAATATACCTAGATTCATACTTTCGAAGAAAAAATTTCCACTTATCTTACCTTTACCAGAGAAAAAAGATTTAAGATATTACCTCTTGTCTTCGTATTTGGTTTCTTTCTTAGCATAGAGATTCACAAGTCAAGTATAATACTATGCATTACAACAACAGATCTACGCACAGAGATTTTTGTTTTCTTCAGTTCCCAGCAATCACATTTTTTCATGTCCCGGCAACGGAACCATTTGTTGGCATAGGGGTAGACCTAGGATTCAACGCACCAACAAAACCCTAACTACTGGCCCTTTCGACAACACCTGTGAAGCAGATGAAGTCTCACTCGAGGTATAGGCAGGGGGGGTTGGAGGACTCGGGTGTCTATAACTAGGATCAGACACACATCTGTGATTAAAATACTTAACAAAGCACTTAAACAACAATATGCATTAGTTTCTTGAATCTCATTCACATCACAAATTAATGTTGGGTATGTGTGATATTCTTTGCATGTGTGTGTGTGTGGGTGCGTCAGATACGACGACTGCGTCTGACGATCCCCCCCTGGTTACGCGGAGCGTTCGGCACCGGGCGGTATCCCGGGGCCGACAGGGTTTGGGGCAGCGCCCCAAGTACGTGCAGCATTCGGCACCGGGCGTAGCCCGGGGCCGAGGGGTTCGGGGCAACGCCTCGAAATTTTTTTTTTGGGCGGTTATTTGCTATTTTTAGCGGATTTTGCTATTTTTAGCTGATTTGTAAATTAATCCCGGATTAAGGGATTAGGGTTTTGGTATCTACGGAATACCTAAAAACATTGTATATATTGTATGGCGA
>ML783442.1:505908-524566 GCA_009831015.1 Picea engelmannii | reverse complement strand
CTCTAATTCCAAATCCACTACTATCATGATCCTACTGAATTATCTTTATCTACCTTAAGGGGATTAGGAGCTTAGATACTTATTTATTATTTATCTTTGAGGAGGTTTTCCATTATTGATAATATCTTTAATCTTGTACTTTCATATGTTCTTCACTATACCTTTGATTTATTATTCTTCTTTGATCCTTGTGTGATGAGATTGACATGGTGTATTTTCATCTTTTTGAGTTAATTGGTTTTAATGATATTTGTTGATCCTATATGATTATAGGGTTCAGTGCTATGTTTTATGACATGAAGAGGATTTGTTGTTTCCTTGTGCATTAGTTTGTACTATCACCTCACTACATAATGGAGAAGTGAATGGTTAGCTTGAATGAAGAGCATATTGTTACTTTACATCTTGTAATTGATGTCCTCATATTCATGCTCAAGCTCTGACATGTTAATCAAATTCCTCAGTTTAAAATATGTAACTAGAATCAGAGGATATTTAATATTTTCCAAGAGTTTGGGATGTTATTTTACATTAGATGAAAGAAAGAAAAACATTTCTACATATATTTCATGACATATGGTTTACAACATCAGATTTTTCATAACAGGCCAAGCTCATAGATGATTTCTTCTAAGAAATTCCTCCTTTTCATTTTTGAACAAGCTCGATTTTTTTTCATAGATTTGTTAGTAAAATTGCAAGGAGAAAGAATGTAGATTTTGTAACCTATTAGCAAGTGTCATGTTCCTTGTATAACATAGTCAATTCTTCTGAGAATGCAGATTTTCACAATTAGAAGAAATAATGTAGAATGTATTTCTGGATGAACACTGTGTACATGGTTTTCGAGACATCCAACGTTTTGAGTGAACACTCCACCCATCATCAGGGACAACAGAAAGCTCATACGTCTGAAACAAGTGTCAAGGCTTTGTATTTAAATCTGATACAATAATTATTGAGTAAAAATTAGATAAATAAAAAATCGATTCAAATGAGTCGTTGAAATTAAAAGGAATTAATTAAATGAGTCAACATGGCCTTTGAGATAAATTAAATGGTGGAGAAAAATCAAATACCAAAAGATCAAGATAGTCGTTAAGAATGGAGAAACTCAAAAGGGGATGGTTGAAATGACTTAAGAATAATGGTGGTAAAATACAAAATAATTTGGTAGTGACGTGTGAGAATTAGATGAAGTAAGGAAGAAAGGAAAGAATTACTATATGATGATAATAATATGTTAATGCAAAGTAATTTGATAAGGATAATAAGGAGGATAATGTAATAATGAAAATATAGGTGAGGGTGAAGGTTAATACAATGAAGAATGATGTTTAATAAAGGTGATAATATTGGAAATTTTATGATATGTTATAAATATAAAAATGAATAAGAAATTATATAGAGTGAAAAGTCTAGAACAATTAAAAGAGAAATGAGAAGAATAATAGTGAGGATAAAATGATATGTTATATAATATAAAAATGAATAAGAAATTATATAGAGTGAAAAGTCTAGAACAATTAAAAGAGAAATGAGAAGAACAATAGTGAGGATAAAGGTGTTGGCGTAGATTAATATTTATTAAGCGAAAATGGCTAATATTAGAATAAAAGGTGATAATATTTCCACTATATAATATGGTACTAATTTAGAGTGAAATGAAATTGAGAAACCTAAAGCAATAAAGGGAAGAAAGGAGGCTTTTAGAGGAAGAATAAAATGAAATGGATGAAAATAGAAGACAAATCATGAAAGAAGAATAAAAAGGAGGGGAGGAAGTAAACACTTTTAACGGACATTTTTTGACAGGAAAGATCTAATGGTTTCAAAAAGGTTTGATCGAACGGTTCGTATCGTTTCAGAGAAATAGGTATGTGAGTATTAATTGTTCAAATGGTTTCAAATATATATAATGATGACACGTGGAATTTATATTTCGTATTTTTATTTATTACAAGTCACATTATATTAACTTTTGATTGGAAGCTAGCCACGTGTTAATTCTATTTAATTTATACATATGTAGGATTAAAGGCACACATACTAAATCATGTTGAAGTTGATGAACTAGGTTATTATTGTGTTCGAAGAACGTTTACAGAAAGAAACCCAAAGCAGGTAAGGTTTTTCGATTGGCACCCAGTTTTCAAAAGCAAGTGCTTAAAAACCACTTTGTATTTTATGAATTAGAAAGACTTATTGTATTACAAGAGGCATCATGTCAACTAGGAATAAGAAAATTCCTCACGAGTCTTTTGAAGATGATAACCAGATTTTTAAAGATATACTAGCAGGTGTATTTGATACTCAGAACTAAACCTCGGGTGTTCGAATCAAATTAATGATCTTATTAGTCATGGGTTGTAGAGAATTCATAGAATTTATGGCTTTGCAAGAGTGGTTTGTTTCAAACCCTTACTCCCTAGGTTTTCAGTGATTTTTTATATTTTCCAAACTTTTGCTAAGTTATATAATGTTGAAACATGTTGTATTATTTTGATAGATGGAAAAAGAAACATTTGCACTATATCTACAAACGTTGTGGCCCAGATGTTAAACTTACCCCTCGTCAGTTTACCTGTCTTAGAGCTATACCTTCTTTAAAAGGTTGAAGGTTGGTCGTCTCAAGAAAGAATCTCCACAATCCAAAAGTTTGTTATTGATCCTTCGTAAATACCTTTGAGGAATTTATGGTCAAATTTTAAATTTGTTCTCAAAATGCAAAGTTGATGGTTTTAGTCATAACTTTTATTTTAGGGTATGTAGATGAATCTGAGATTGATGAAGTTACTCTAGCTATTATGAATGAGATTGTAGATCTTGAAAATTCTTCTAAGTTCAATTTTGTTGGCTTTATAGCCAACGCTATTCATTTTCAATTGTCGTCTTTTGAAGAATTGAAATCTTTTAGATATCAATCATATCTCTTATTTTTAGTTCTATTTTCTCAATCCAATTTTTACGAGAAAAGAGGTCTTGAATTAATTAAAAAGGATGATTCTGGGAAAGAGATTCCAGTTGGAGAGTGGACTTCTCTCTTCTTCATAGAAACTGAGGGAGAATCCATAGATTTTTCTAATTTGTTTTTATTCAATACATACTCTCTCCTTATGGGACAAGAACCTCCTAGGATGCATGCAGCCTATCAATAAAAGTTACATTTGAATAATTCCTTTAAAGTAGGGGATTGGTTTTTATTTAAAAGATCTATTGTGATCAAAATATATGGTTGTGAGATAGAACCTTACTAATTACCTTTTTATATTCCTCCTCACCTTTTTTCTTTGGATTATTGTAGACAAGATTAACAATTGATCAATTACATTTTATTTCAAAAAGTAAAATGGATTCTTTATTTTTTCCTGCTGAATTTTCCTCCTTCATTATTAAAAATAGAACAACTATTGATGTTGTGAATAAATTGTTTTTATCCTTTAATCTGAAAAAGGATGTATTATGGAAGTTCGATCCATATCATGTTATGTCGGAGCAATGCAAAAATTTAGGCTTACCCTCATATCAACATCAAATGTTTATATTGAAATGATTGCTAACAAAGATGTTGGGTGAGAGGTACAACATGTGTTGATTATGCATATTTATTCAAACAAGGAAAAGATGGAAGATAAATCACAATCCAATTCTATAATAATATCTAACGCAGATACTAAAATGGCTAATTCAAAATGCATGATCACTGGTGGGAAACCATCATCAAACACCAATGAACAAATTACTATTACTTCATCCAAGCCTATAGATGGATCAAAATCATATGTTGTAGAACATCGTGAGATTAAAAGAAGAAATTTGTCGGAAACCAAAAAAAATGGAATTGAAGATCTTCATGAAGATATTTCAGAACAAGTTGATTATTTTCTTGGAGAAATGAAACAAAGGAAGATAGAAGGACCTTTGGTTATAGTTTCATCAAATATATCTTCAAAAATAATCGGATTTTATTATTTAAGAGCCAAGATTCATCATACATGAAGAAATCCCTTGCTAAATCCTTAATAAATAAGGATAGTGTTCCAGCTAGTTCCCAAGAACTTTTAGGTCCCAGATTTATTACTTACATAGATATAAAAAAATAACCAATTCAATTTATTGTTTATGCAACCAGAATCAAATAAGGGGTCAAATTTGACAGAGTACAAAACTACTTTTTGTCGAGGTAGATATTATTCAAATCAATGATGTTGATTTAGTTAAATGGAACAGACAAATCAGTGATATTGTTTCTCGAAGGTTAATTCAGTCAACTGTGAATGTTATAAATTTACAGACTTCAGTAACTAAATTATATCAACAACTCAATAATGAAAACTCCATTAACAAAATCAAGGCCAACAAAATCAGGGAATTGGAAAATCAAATTGGATCAATTGTCGATGGTAAGAAAACAACCACAAATTATAAAAATATTCTTGATGAGAAGGAAAAAGAAATAAGAATCTAAAGGATAAGTTGAAAATTCCTCATTTCCAATTTATTGAATCTAAAGAATTGGTTCAAGCTTATTAAGTAAGAGACAAGTCACAGTCAGAGAATGTTTCTCTTCAAGTGAATATTGTTTCACTAACTAAAGAAATTGCTATATTGAAAGTAAATAAAGAGAAACTTCAAGAGAAATACGTAGAAGAAATCAATAAAATTCATCAAGAGAATCAAGCTCGTGATCCCTCATCAAAATCAGTGTTATCTATCATGGCTTCAGTTACATTTTCAGACCATCAGAAGATCAATCAGCAAAGGGGAATGTATATAAAGGAGCTTGAAGAAAAATTTGAGCTAAAAACTCAAAGCATTAATACTTTGTTCGAAGAAAAGAAAAGTCTGAATAAATTGCTAGAGGATGTGTTAGAGAAAACAACTGGAACACAACACTTGGTTGAAACTATAAAAGTCCTTTGGGATCAGATCATTCATGTAATGGATCATTTCATATTTCATCTTGAGCTACATCAACATTGTGAAACGATTATCATAAATAATGCACAACTAGATATCAGTAATCTCTTCCTTGATATTGAAAAGAAAATGCCACAAGCAGAGAAGATTATTGAATTTATGAATTCCCTCTAAGACCAATATTTAAGAGCATTTGGAGTTAGAGATAGATTTGAAGCTATGGTATATGTTACAAATGTTTAGAAAAAGGAGAGTTTCTAAAATCCCTCATCAAGAAAATTGAGGAAGTTCACCACTAAATTATCAAATTTAAAAGGCAATTCAGGAAAATTAGAAAGTTTGGTTTACCATCTCCTTGGGAAAATGATCCTTGGTTACATTCAAAGGACACTTATACATAGATGTTAGTTTCATTTTGGGCTGATATGAAATTGGATATGAATGAAAATCATTTTTTCTCAGGAAAAACTATTGTGAACTCATTGAGAAAATATTTTACTATTCTATCAATGCTCATTGATTTTCTAATGAGGCCTTCCAGTCCTTATTCAATGAAAATAGAGATTAAATTATTATATAAAAATATGTTCATACAACCATTTCTGACAAGTGCAGAATGGAATGATATTGTTAGACTCAAACTTGTTCCCATGCAACTTCAACATGAAATCATAGCACAAGATGAAGAAGGTAATGAAGCAATAATTAAGTCATCACCAAATCCCATGGAAGTAAGGAATGAATATCAAATCCAAAGAGAAGTGAACCAAAAGGGAAATTTTTTTTATTCGAGAACCAATAACTGACAATCCTCCTCCTATCAAGAAAAGAAAAGTTGGTCACAAAATGAAGAACAAAAAGTAGTTATTTTAGTTAGCTTAGTTTAGATTTTTAGTTTAAAGTTAGTTGTTTTTAGAGTTATGTAAAAGACTTATAAAAGTATGTTTTCAAGACATTGAAAAGGTCATAATTTTCTAGAAAGTCATACATTGCTTTCCATGAACTCATTGTGATGAGATTATATGGTTTTTTTGGTATTTTGATAACATATTATTAATGGTTTTGAACACTACAATGAGAACACCTTCTTGCAGAGGGTTTTATGGAACCACCCCAAAACAATTATCCATTAGTTGTTTATTGTGCTAGCTGGGGGTTTTTGCGGAGGTTTTTTTTTTCAGTGCGCCTTTCAGGAGTATATGCATCGGTTCACATATAAATATACCACACCAGTGCTAAAATGATCAAATGCATCGTCATTTTTCATAGCATAGGTTGTTAACAGACGTGAGTGGTCAGAAGTTTTTTTTGAATTTTTTTTGTCGGTGCACCTATACATTTCATCCGCCCCGGTACTCAATTAAAAATTAATGCACCGACATGTAGATGTTCAAATGCATTTTCATAAGTTATAAAAAATAACAAGCACTAATCAAAGTGCACCAGTACCATTGAACCTTGTGTATCGGTGCATACACAATGTCTGATGGCACACCGTGGTAAGGGTAAATAAAAAGAAATTACCAGACCAATTTTCATTGTGACACCTCATCCAGTGCTTCCAATATCTCAATAAAGCACCAGTCCTTACTCTATTTTCACGGATGCCTTGTTTTTTATGCTTCTCAATGATTTGGATTTCTCCATCATTCGATATTCCACACATTTCCATTTTTTGGAAATTACCACGAGTTTGCATTTCCTCTCAACGATGGAACCATGCCTCCTCGAGACATAAGAGTCCAGGTAATTTGTTTATTACCTTTGGGATTTTTTTAAAAAAAAATCCATCTCCACGTAGTGCACCATTTTGATTTGGTTCTCCCTGGTGCAGTGCATCTGGTGCTAACTTCACAGTAAGCACCATCATCAACTCATGCAAGTATTACCTTAAGTGGTTCTTTCACATAAATGACATGAATCTGATGCATTATAGAGGACGAGGCCAAGTAAATAACATGTTGGTTATTTTCAAACTTTGAAGCACCAGTGAGTTACATTTAACCAAGAAAACCATTAAAAAATGACACAAGAAATATAACTAAGTGGTGAAACTAGTTTAAAACATGCACCGTTGTAATTATCATCTCCACATCGAAATAAATATTGACTGATTTGACAGTGTGGAGCATTTCCTTTAATGCCTCGTTTCCAGTGCACTACTATTCACAACACCCTCTTTAACAAAATGACAATTCTTCAATAACACAGTCGCACCGATGCGTTCCTAGTAACAAATCACACTGCTTGATTTGCAATGAATCAATCTAATGAAGCGGTGCCCATACTAACATAAACTGCATCGGTACACTATTTTATATGGCACGCAAATAAACATCAAGCCAGTGCTCTAGAAACTATAACACACCAGTACTATCCATTAGTAAAAGTGCACCATCATGAACACATTTCATAAAAATGGGTTAGCAATGCATTTATGTTAACCAAACACACCATTGTGTTGTGTCATTTCAGTGGATGCCTTGTAACTAGTTCTATTGACAATAGAACACACTGTTAAACAAAACATCGATGCTCCAATACAATGGTAGCATCAATGCATTTATATTAACACATCACACTATGTAAGTTGATACACAAAATTTTCACCTTTCGGTGCGGCTAGATCCAAACAACTCATCGGTAATGTAAATAGCATGATACCAAGCCAAATTTTCACAAATTATTAGCATGGTGCATATTATGGTAAGCACCACTAAGATGTTAGGAAGTGCGCCAATTGAGATAAACACACAAGTATTTTCTATTAATAGAATCCACCGCCAATCTTTTGAAAGAAAAAATTTCCTCTGCGATGCGTCAGATAACTAAAACACACCAGTGATGTGTACTAAAAAAAAATGATCAAAATACATAATAATTTACCACATCATTTTTTTTTATGGGATGCCCCATTATCGGTGCATTATCATACAAATGCACCAGCATCAATGCAAATAAAGTTGAAATGGAGCTCGTTGATGTCGTACTTTAAATGAAATGCACCGATGTGTCTTTTAAAACATGTTTGTTAATGGTGTGTCAAGAAAAGACAACACACCAATTAAAAGCATGTGATGCTCTAAATAACATAGAGAGATGGTGTGTTTAATATAACCAAGTGCACCAGATGGTTTAACATTAAAAAATTATACAACAATGGTGCATTTCGTAGAACTAATCGCCCTGCGTTACACACTTCATATGTGAAATGGCATCACAGATCATTTTGTATGACCACCCTTAAACGATGCGCTATATATCACAATGCACCACTATAGATATCATTGCGTAACTAACAATCCGGCATTGGTGCATTATATTTAACACATCTTTGTTGGGTGTCATATGTCTAATAAGGAGCATTGGATGCGGTGCATGTAGTTTTATTAATAGCGTCGATTAGTTTTTCACCTTTGTTTTGCATATAGAAACTAATTTCGGTTTTTGATAAATACAAATTAGTTAGATATGTTTGTGTTTTATATTTTAAATTCATTTTATATATGTGTGTTTATGTGTGTGCTTAAAAAGGATTTTATGTGAATCAGATATGTTGAGCGCAATAGCAACAAAAGTAGCAATAGTAGCCAGAAGAAAACCAATTTAATTCACAAACTACATATGCAAACCTCCACAATTGAATTTTGTGGAGGTTTTGATTTCCAGAGGAAAAAACATAGGTCACTCTTCAGTGCCTCTCATAATTTAGTGCATGGACTCGATCCTCTACCACTTCCTTAGTGATATTCCTCACATCTCCTCCTTCGCGAGATGCTCGACTTTCTCTAAGATATTGTCCTCATCATTCATGTATCCATAGTATGATCTTGCATCAATTCCCTTATAGACCGCATACCTACACCTCCTCTTCTTTTCCTTGAGGGGCCTTATTGAGTTCTTTGCATATGGGGAGTAATTTCGTAGCCTAGAAGTATCTATAATTGGGGCCCTTTCCTATGGCACTGAGGACATCAACTTCGTTCCCTTCCAAGTTTGTCATCTTGCCCCTACTTTGGCATAATTAGGACTGCCAAGCTCTACGATCGGAGCTTCCCAGTGCCCCTTTTCCCTATTCAGCAAGAAAGGAGCCGGGTGGATGTCTTAATTAAACACTATTTCATCCTCAAGAATGACCTAAGCTCCATATTGTATATTTAATAGAAGTTAAGAAGAAAATTTGGAAAACCAACCAATGATCGATAATATTTTTCGACATGCCTTATCACTAAATATTAAGAATTTTCTTGGCCTAGGCCTAATCCTCCATGATATCCTCACCTATGTACTTACTAAGAATTTCATCCCTTTTCTTCTTCTCCATAACCATGCACTTGATCTCTTTCTCATCCAAAATGGGAACATGGGAAACAGATTGTCGTTGTCTCTAATGTTGGTTTCCCTTGTCTTGCTCTCTCATTTCTTCCACCAAATCATCATCTTCCTCAAATAATAATGGCTTAATGGAAATGACATCCCCTCTCTTGATTGTCAACCTAGTCTTCCTCTAGATAAACTTGATCCTCTTCCATTCCCTCAATGATTTGGTTTGCATCTCCTCATCTACGGGCCACTCGACTTTCTCCAAGATATCGTTCTTGTCATCCCTGTCACCATAATAATTGACGTCAATTCACTTGTAGATCACATAAATAGACCTCCTATTATGAGGAAAATCTCTTTATGGCTAGGGGAAAACCACAACAGACGGAAATGACTGTGGAAATAAACTCTATTCTCAAGTATGCTATATAAAAAATTATGCTAGCAAGACAAGATAAAAGGCCTACCTCGTCGAGACGTTCGATGAAGTCCACCATTGATAAGTTGACCCAAAGCAATATACCTGCAACTATTCCTCAACAACCAAGCAAAGCAAGCATATGGTGATAATATATGATGTTAGCACATTCAATAGAATAATCCATTAATATACATAACAAATACGCCCATGAAATAATAATTCAAATATTTTCAAGATATCAATTGGATGGGAAAAGAGTATTTCTATTAATATATGATCATCAGAAGTGAAAACGTTACAGAATTTCGTGTCGGCACGGTTCATAATTGAGAAACTAAGTTCCTTCCAACTGGGCCTCCACCACTTCAATCCTCCACTAAAGGGAGGCTCATAGAAGAGAGACAATGAAGTTCTCAATTAATAAGGGAAGAGCTTGGGGGCTGAACATTGTGTTCAAACTTAAAGGAAAAAGGGATGCAGACTCAATGTGAAGTGAATAATTCTTCCAGAGTAAATTTACTCTCAAAGTTGAATTCTTTCTCCTCCTTTCCATAGCTCGGAATTGGCCCATTTATACCCTTCAAATGGAACTGAAGGGTTGAGTTGGAACATTTCCAGTATATGGAAGGCCAAGGATCATTGATATCTTGTCGTAACATGGAAACTCGACACCATTTTTCATTTCTGGGCACAAATCCTGATGTACGAAAGTTGTAATGGTGCAACCTTCGTATACACATGTTGTATAGTAGGCAAGGTGCGTATATGTGAAAAAAATGTATTTTTAGCTCTGGGATTTTCAAAAATGGATGAAAAGTCTGCATAGGGAAATGGAAAAAGTCCCTCTATGCAAGATTTCATAGGGTGAGGAAAATCTTGCGATAACAGATGACCTTTAATGTGTGAGGTCAGAGGAGTATCTGCGATGACCGAAATACATTATAAAAACCCAGAAGTGGAGTGATGGGGAAACAGATGGAAGAACTAGTTGCTCATTACATTTTGCACTGACTTTGCATACATGGATGCCAATTTGAATTACACTATAGATCCATGTGAAAATATACCAAACAACTGTATGTGGCCATGAATAGGAAAATACAAATGCGGTTGCATGCCAAAGGCTGTCATAGTCACGAACAAGGCCCAGTAGAGCCAGTCTCAAAACCAATTAGAAGATATCTGTATATAGTGGAGTATAATGTGATCTCCCATGATCAATGAAGTCATATAGGTACTGGTCCAATGAAAAGGAAGAAAAATATGAGGAAATTTGCGGCCACATACTGATGTCTTCAAGTCTTCTACACAATTCGCCAAAGGTGAAAATCTACATCATGTGAATAAAGGAGTTGAGGTCGAACACAATGAGACATCATTTGATTACCGGCCATTGAGGTATACCATTAACAAATGCGAGACATACTACCAATAATGAAAGTAGGTATCAAGGCACTGAGTACATTCTTACAAGTGTGAATAAAGGAGTCGGGTTCGAACACTTGAATAATCCATCGATCAGGAGACATTGATGTATTCCCAACTATCGATGGCAAGAGAACCTGCCACTAATGACTGAAAGCCTCAAGGTACTCATAGGACTCTAGGTCTCGTTTCTAGAATAGATGAGATGAAGGTGATGGAAGGAGACATGCTGAAAGGAGAGCATTAAGTCATCTTTCATCATTCAACATGAGCTACAAAGCAGGAGCTTCATGATTTGGAGCAAATCGGACGAATAACATGTTCACGAACCAACGAACCTGTGCGTCTTTTGTCTGTGCCAATTGCAAGAGGTACACGAAAAATACCCTCTGAATAGCATCCAATGAGGAAAATTGCTGAAAAGGGTGAGGAAACCACCAATAAGGCTAATGGAATCCAAGACAGTGCACGAATCCCAATGTGTGAATACATGTCTTCCCATCGAACATAAGGGAAACCACCCAGTTAATGACCAATGATGAAATGTCGATTGTTGGGTTCAAGGTTACCTACCAATGATGAAAGTAGGACTAGGGTGCATGATAAGACTACAACATCATGTGATTCTGAGACAAACTAAAGGTATGGTCAAGATGCAAAGTCAAGAGTTCTGAGAAATGGCCGACATAGGTTGATAGAATTCCTTTGAACAAGAGCATGAGACATATGGAAGATTCCAACAACATAGACTTAATGATGAAACTATGAGATGCAAGAGGCATCGATGAAATTATCCATAGGGACTGGAAGAGTAAACAGTCGGGGGAGAACACTCTCTGTAACAATCTCAACTTCCCAAGGCCATGCTAAACCCAAAATTATGATTAGAAATGGACTTTGTTAGCACTCCATAATTTCTCAGGTTGAGGAAGAAATGGACAAAGGTAACCACAAAACCACTTCGAGTCAAGGATCTAGCCTTCCAAGACTCAGACAAGGATCTCTCTATATGATTTAACTTTGTTTGGGTTGGATATTAGGCTAGTTAGGAGAGTATATGTTTGTTTTTAAATTTTGGGTGGGACAATAAAAAGAGGGTCATTGGGCAAAATGGATTCAAAAGGTCAAAGGTGATCCAGTGAAGGAATAACTAAGATCATATGTAACAAGGTAAGGTAGTCATGTCAGTGGATCCTTGTAGTTTGTGAGATGGAAAATAAGAACAAATTAGGGTTCAATTCAAATGTAGAGCAGTGTTATATGAATTCTACATTCAAACTTCAGAAGAAAACATGAATGTTATTTTAAGCCAGAACAGGGTGTTTGAAACAAATCCTGATTACATCGAGAGGAAATAAACAATAAGGAAATAAGGAAATAAACAATATGTGAAACTAGAGAGGAATAGATTACATCGAGAAGCAATTCACCACATAATTATGACATGAGAATCTGGAAACATAATATCTTTGTATTCATAAAAAAGGATCACTTACAACCTCTTGAACATCTTTACAATAGATGATGATCTTTCAATACCATCCTCCCTTTAGGTCCAACCCTTAACACATTTAAATTACAACAATTTATAGAAAATACTCTCCCCTAGGCTTAGGAGGTCGAAATCAACAACCTAGCCAAAGATAGAAACAAATCCCTGAAAATTTTGAACTATCTTCCATGAAAGATGGGTTGAACTGTTGAAAATAGGGGTCAAATCGGATGCTTGTATCTCCCAAAATATGACAGTTGTGCACAAAATGAAATATTTTATTGTATATGAGTCTGTGCTGAGAAAAAACCTCTCTCGTGTTTTCCAAATTCATCTCCAGATTTCCAAAACATCTGTCGCAAGATAATGACCAAAATAGGGAAAAATGGAAGACTGAAAACTAGGGGTCAAAGATGGCTTTGATTCTACCAACTGTTGACTCCTGTGTAAATTATGGGAGAGTTTATTGTTCTTTGGCTTATGATGAACAAAAACCTATCTTGGATTTTCAAAATCCACTCTCCTTTTCCTATTGTCTACTATTCTAAAACTAGGGAAAATACAACAAAATCCCAAGAAATAGGTTATGCTTTGACTTATAAACCACAATTAATCTGATATTAAACTGACACCAGGATATTGAGAATGTATTGTAACTGAAAAATAATTTTGGAAGCCTTTGAGCACATTGAGGAATCCATTTTCCTTGATCTGAGGAGATTTATGTGATTTCTGTTCATAACAAAACTTTCGACGGATAATGAGGTCAAAACATAGCGTATTTAGCTGTCGATTTTCTGGGAACGATTTTCGGCATCTAATTATGGATTTTGAAATGGTTCTTAGCTAGAGAAAGTTGTAACTGCTCCTGAACTTAGTAAAAAATGGTTTTTTTTCCATTGACCCTACTTCATCTATTATAACCACTTCCTTTGAAATCAAGGGCAGATTCAGCTAGAGTATCAAGCCTGAGGTGAGCTTTGGGTTTTATCTTTTTGTGAGAAAGATTAAATTTCAACACTTTATTGATGTCTTGTACTCTTTTATTTTTCTTGAGGAGTTTATGATTCTTGTGCTTTACAATTTCATGTTCGATGGCTAACTAATCCAATGCAGAACCAATTTTGATAGATGATTTTCTAAGAGTTTCATTTTCTCTTTTCAAATGTCCTTCCAGCACCTTTAACTCAACAAATTCTTCTTTAAGTTTTTGAACACTAGGTTTTTTGCTAACTCTTTTCTTTGATTGAGGTAGTCTTAAACCACCTTTCTCCTTCACCAGGAATCTATGTGGTTTTTGCTACACTGGCTTCATCTACCTGCATCACAACATGCCCCAAGTTGAAACTTAAAGCCATCAAATCTTTGGGAAAATGCTTCTGTGACACCTTGATGGTACCCCTAGATCTTCTGGCAGAACCTGTAGCATACAACCTCCTTGAATATTTCACAGGCCTCAATTTGTGTCTCAAGGTATGAAGCATCATGTAATTCCTTCCTTAGAAGGGCACCTCCCGTTGAGATATTCATTACCAGAATTTCTGAAAATGCTTAAAAACTGTGTTGATTACAAAGTGTCCAAGGTATGTGAAGGTGGATGATGGACTCAGATGAACATGCAGGTGGGGTAGAATAGTAAGAATCCAGGATAGAGTCAAAGGATGAAAGGTTTTGGGAAACTGTGGGCAGATTTAAAACAATCACAAACTGACAATAGACCGATTCAAAGTATGGGAAGGCTCATGACCATTTTTTCAGAATTAATTGAATTGGGTGGGAACGATCTAGGGTTATGATTGCTTGATTGGAAAAGGGATAAATGAATCATAATCCCTTCTGAAAATCGGACGAATGAAAACCGAAAAATAGTTTTGGCAGCATATCAACAAATGATAATTTGTGTACAATCATTGATATGGGAGTGATAAGACCCATTTTAAACCCTTGAGATATTAATTACTTTCAACAGCTTATGACATGCGTGAATTTTCCATTTAGCTTCTGAAGGTTTTAACTTTCAGTAGCTAACGGATATAAGATTTCGACCCTTTAGCTACTGAAAATCAAACTTTATGCCACAATTAAAATATAACCAAATTCATGAAATCCACTGATTGGGCCACTTTAAACCTTCAAAACTCACGTGGATGCATTATAATTCCAACTTACCATGTGACAACATTAATGTATACCTGGATATCTGATTTGAAGCATTGGATATACCACTGGACCATTACTCCTGAGCATCTTATCATGAAAGCATTCTAAACCCGATCAGAAAAAACTCCAAAATAGATAACTCGATATTATATGACTATATTATAGGACCCTAACATACTCAATAACTTTGTGCTTTGTTCAAAGGCGAAACAAGTGCTGCCAATATAAGATAATACTCCCTTCCCGCCCATCTTTTTTTGTTTTTTCATAGTTAAATAAATGCTATGATATAGAGGAGGAAACGAGTGTCACAAGTAAGAAAAACTAGTTCCAGCAGTGGAGCATACCTATGCTCAATGCAAGGAGGTGCATGTGGGAGATGGACACTCGAGGGAATGTTCCCTCCTGGGTATAGGGTGTCAAATTGCGAAGGATATAAATGAGGATCTGTTTGGTTGAGGATGCAAAACTGCTGAGGCAAACAATTTATAACACAAAGCTAGAACCGGCTATAGGCTCAATACTGCAAGCAAGGGCATGAGATGCAATCACAACTTAACGCCAAAAAATTTCCTTTTTCATAATCTTAGTCTACTTGGTGTGAAAAAGGGGATAAACTTGTACCAAATATACATCCTTTGAAATCCAATTTACGAGTGTGAAAGAGACAAGTTCACTCGGCAATCTTTTCTCTTTTTGAAAATGAGTTGGAAAAGAGCTTAAATTAAACTCGGTTGGGAGTCCTCTAGGTATAAGGAAACATGTTTATGAATGAGAAATGAGTCTCAGCATAAAGTCATGTATTAGCTATAAGGGACTCTCGGTCCTATGGAAACAATCTTGGCATGGGCACCAAATGGAGCAGAGGATCTAACTAGGGTACCCATGTTTGGTAAGTCTCTACCACTTGATAATGACACGTCTTATAGAAGATGGAAGGTTCTGTGTCGCAACAAATGGGTTCGTACCTAAGGCATATAAGTGACAGTTATAGGACAATGTAAATGTGCATGGTGGAATGGATACCTATCCTATATGCTAGGTAGCGAAAATATCTGCCCATGGTTACGAACAATCAACATAACATTGAAATCTGCAAGAATCCCTAGTGAAAACTACAAAAACCAACTCAATCCACTGTTATATTAGTCCATTAGGTGAAAAAACGATTCGAAACTATAGAAAGTGGATAAAAACTGCTATAAATAGTGACAAAACCAAAATTTACTATGTCATTTTGACTTTTTACCCAAATAGTGAAAATTGGACCAAATTACCTTCGATATTCAATTGGTGATTGCGGGAGCATCGGGTGACAAAATCAGACACCGTCTGGACTAGGTAATTCCTCTTCCCCTCCTCTTCCTTTCTAGTGGATTAGATTTTTAAATTAGGTTTCAAAATTTGAGTAAATTAGGGCGCAAAATGATTATTTCGGTGTACGCGGACTACCATTCATCGGGTCGTGTATACGTGAGGTTATATGCGACTATGTAAAATAAAATATGCATGTACTCAGCCCTATACACGACTGTGAATGTTGCAGCCCATGTACAATTCCATAAACAAGGTTTTCTATGGTTTCTAACTCAAAAATTGATGTTTCTCTAGCTGGATGGTGCTAGAATGGAGGGAAAGGGAGCACAAGGAGGTCAATGCTACTGTGGAAAGAGATCTCAGGGCCCAAATGGCCTTGAAAAGATGCGGCTTGTACAAATTTTGGGCACTCAAAGGGATGAGGGCCCAGGTGAGGTTGCTTGAGTTGCTCGTGGATTACTGGGATCTTGACAATGAGAGCTTCAACCTCAATGGGTAACCATTGAGGATTTAAGTCGAGGATATATACTTTTTGACTGGGTGTTGGAACAGGGACAAACCCAAGGTTCAACGCTACAACAACGCACCAACAAAACCATAACTAGCGACCCTTTTGACAACACCTACGAATCAGATGAAGTCTCACCCGAGGTAGAGGCAGGGGTGGTTGCAGGACTCCAGTGTCTGTAACCTTATTTGGGACATAGATCCGTGATTACAACACCTTAAAAAATACTTAGCAGTTACAGTTCATTAAAATTCAGCCTTAGTTTACAGCGTAGCTAAACCCTAACAACAGATCAACGCAGTATTTATATAGATCCGATATATTCAAGTACTAGGCATACCAACATAGATCAGATCTAGAATTTATTCACACTATTTAGCACTGAGCTACCATATTAGATCCTCCTAAGAATACATCAAAGCACTAATCATTCAATCACATAGACAAGAGAACAACCATAAATCACATAACAACCGCAACGCAGGATATACGTGGTTCACCCCCACCCTGGAGCTACGTCCACCAACTCTTCTTCTTTATTTCTTTTTGTCAATATTCTACATGCACAGAGCCATGATATCTTACTCCACATAGGACAGGAGATCTGTGCACCTCGCTAGATCCTCCTTCCCTGAAGTACATCACAAAGCCTTCCACAATCTCTTACAATCACTTTCACTTAGCTCTGCAAGTCTCACACAATGTACACAAAGCAATGACAATTACCACTTGCATTTAGCACCACATACGTCCCTCCTTCGATCACATAGATCGAATTCTATCACTTAGCACACTCTCTGGCCTCTTCCTACATCACCTAGCTATCTATTTATACATTACAAAATGGGCCTAAACATGGGTAAACCCATGGGACGACATCTCCATTCCCGTTACATAAGGCCAAAACCCAAAAATCCCTAAAAAGGGGCCTAGATCCTGTGATCTCTTCTTCAACTTGCGCTTCATCTTCGACATCCTATCGAAGTCCCAAAACTAGGTCAAACATGACCAAGGATCCTCAAAACTTGGTCAACGACCAACACTAGGTTATCACGCCGAGATGAGGTACATAGATGCTCACTATGTACCAGGGACCGAGAAGGTCGGGAGTCAACTCCCCATCCGAGCAATAAACAATATCATCCTCAAGATTGTTGTCCTCGTTTTGACCAGGATCACAGGATTGACTTTGCTACACCAGGCATCGAGGCCACTCATGTTCTATTATGTAGAGTGCTTGAGACCCATGGTGTACGATTGGTGCACCTCACTACTGGCTAATATGAAGAGTGAGTTGATAGAGTGTAAACAAGGTGACAAGAGGAACTTTAGGTTTGCCTCTATCTTGTATATCTTTTTCTTTGAGGGGGTTCTAAGTTTGGGACCTAGAGTTGAGATCATTCTGTTATCACACTAAATTGCCTTGGGTATTTTAGTTTATTTTTATCATTTTTAAAGCCTTAGATTTTAAATTTTTTGAAAAACGTTTCATCCCTTTAAATTTATGTTTGTTAGGACCCCTTGGATGACTAAACTTTTGAGTCATAGATCATGTTTTGATCCTCAATTTGATTTTTGAACCTTGAACTCTTTTATCTCATGGTTTATTATTTCTGGTCCCTTTCATGATTTGTCCCTAGGTCAATACCTCCCATGATTAGGATGATGTGACACACCTCTCTGTTACACGTCAAAATTGCTAAGTGTCGCATTGTCCCTATCAATCGTCGTAAGTGTCGCATCTTCCCTACAAATTTCGCAAGTGTCGCAAGTTGGTCACTAGTGTCGCAAACGATGTTCAGACATGATGCCATGATAACGACACTAAGGAGGCACTTATAACACCTCACATGACTGATTTGGAAGAGGAGAACTGGTTTACTGGAATCAAATAACTCTTGACACCTAAAAGAGACCCTGAAACACTGGTTTGGAGGGGGAACATTCCCCTACTACAACTGTAGAAGCGCTGGTGCTCCCCTACCATGCTTCAAGGAGAGTTATAACGCCCCTCAGTCCCTTCTGGAGGAGCGCTGCTCATATTGAGAGCGCTGGCGCTTTCCCAAGGCTCACCAGGAACACTACAACGCTC
>ML783442.1:448907-494585 GCA_009831015.1 Picea engelmannii | reverse complement strand
TCTGGTTGATAGTTTCTGGCATCACATGTTTATTGGCAGTTCTAATGTAGCTTTCACCTTGTCGTATCTATGAGCATAGTCTTAGTTCGTTCTCGAGCTCGACAATATGAGAACGCAACCGGGTAAACTTTTATCTCTTTTTTTGACCTGTACGGATACGATCACACGAAAAAGGAACCCCCCTGGAGTCTCCTTTAAACCCTTTTCAGACTCTCTAAATATGAAAAGATTGTCGAGTGATCTTGCTTCCTTTCACACTCGTTAAAAGGTCAGAAAGGGCGTCTTTCGAGCGGTAGTTTAACCCTTTTTCGGTCTCGACGGACTACTGTACGAAAAAGGAACTGAGAGAGTTCTCTTTTAAGTGTTTTTCCAAACTCTATAGTCCCGAAAAACCTTCGAGTTTTCTGTCTTTGGACTCATTAAAGCACACATCAACAGACCCATATGGGAACGAACCCCTACTTCTTCCGGTTCATTAAACAAAGGAAGAGGAACTTACCGAAGGTGAGTTATATCGAGCATGTGTTATCCTCCTCAAGCTCGTTAAATTAAAAAGAGGTACTCATCTATCTGGATGGGGGGGAAATTGAAAGGAGCAAGCCAAGAAGTCTCTTGAGAAAACCATCTAGCACTTCTTAGAGTCTCCCTTGAACACGACACTTTGTCATTCGCTCATATCATAATCTACTGAACCTCTGCACTGAGCCAATATTTGAGTTTCCTTTCACTCCTTTGGGTCACCCGACGCAAGTCACAGTATCCATTGCACAAGTTTTGGTACATGTCATGTTTTGTTGTTGTGCCTCAATGTTCAAGGGAAGTATCTGCCTCGAGAATCAACCATCCCAAATATTTTGTCTCAAAACCCATGTCAGTCCATGTTCTTTTGACCTACCAATTACATCTTCATGCCCGTTTCACATCGTTGATGGGGGATACATCAAGGCCCTCCCTCGACAAGTCTATTCCTGTCGACTTCAACACATTATCCGGGAATTAGATTTAGAAACTAATTAGTACTTTGGGACCTGCATGCCTCAATGGAAGGCCTCCTCACATTCGACAGTGGGTTTACATCATTGACCTATGATCGAATGATTCCACGAATGTTCGACTTCAGCTCATCTATTCACATTCAGTGGAATGTACTAAGATACCTTGGGAATCATTGACATTAATGGTGATCTCCCTCGCACTGGTTAACGGTTTACCTCATTGACCGGTAATCAAGTGGTTTCTGCCATGTTCGACACCAAGACATCTATTCACATGGTTAGAATCGTATCGCACGGGGATTGGTAAGAAGACCCTGGGTTGAGTAATTCACCTTGATATATGTTTCACCCAGGTTGCGAAGGAGTTCTGGACAAAGAACACATACATTGTTACATAGATCCACTTTGTATTGGTCGTGGCTATGTCTTATCGTCTCGTAGATCCACTGTGTATTTTTCGTGGCTACGATCAGTCTGAGTTATCAAAGTATATATCCACAGTGTATCTTCGGTGGCTATACCCTTTTTACCAATACGATTATGGATCCGCAGTGTATTTTATGGCAGCCATATCTTGAAAATCTTGATCACCCAAGCATAGGTATGCCTGCCTTGGGTTTTGAAATATGTCATGATATTTTTTGGATGTTTGTGTGCAGCTTCAGTCAGGTTCTCTGAGTCTATACCCTTACTTGAATGTCTGCAAAGTATTTCAGTCATCAGTTCGTATCTTCTGACTTCATACTTTGGGGGGCATTCTGTTACACGTCAAAATTGCTAAGTGTCACATTGTCCCTATCAATCGTCGTAAGTGTCGCATCTTCCCTACAACTTTCGCAAGTGTCGCAAGTTGGTCACTAGTGTCGCAAACGATGTTCAGACATGATGCCATGATAATGACACTAAGGAGGCACTTATAACACCTCACATGACTGATTTGGAAGAGGAGAACTGGTTTACTGGAATCAAATAACTCTTGACACCTGAAAGAGACCCTAAAACACTGGTTTGGAGGGGGAACGCTCCCCTACTACAGCTGCAGAAGCGCTGGCGCTCCCCTACCATGCTTCAAGGAGCATTATAATGCCCCTCAGGCCCTTCTGGAGGAGCGTTGCTCATCTTGAGAGTGCTGGCACTTTCCCAAGGCTCACCAGGAGCGCTACAACGCTTTGATGCTCGTTCTGAGGGAGCGCTCCCTATTCTGGGTCAGTTGTTAGCCCATTGAGGAGAATAAGGAGAGGATCATTCGAGATTAGGAGGCAGTTGTGCTCGAATTCTTGGTTTCATCAAAATATCCCTGATCTAAGGAGAAGGTTCCCAACTGGTTCTAAACATAACTCAAGAGGCTAGGCCCCTCCCAATCTATATAAACAGGCTCTATGATGGTGAAAAGGGGAGGAAGAATTGAACATATGAAACTTATGATCTTGGAGGAAACTGATAGTCAGCCAAAGGAGAGTGATCAGTGAAGCTGTTGTTATCCAGTTTGTGGATCTTTCAGGCAAGGGTTAGACGAAGAGGACTTGACGAAGCTGTCACATTCGCATCTACAATTGTAAGTATTGTTGTCGTTATTCTCATTAATATGACACGCTTGGCCTGTTTCTTTCTAGTTTGTGTCTGACGTTACAGGAACTTATCATTAATTGGTAGATCTATTTTCAAGATAATGTCAATAGAGTAGGAAGTGGTCGTATCTTGTTTTTTCCACAGACCTCAGCGAGGAGCAAAAGGATTGAAGCGCAACTCGGAGCGTGCAGGGACAAACATCGATTAAAAGGTACTTTTGTTATCCTCCCTTCTCATGAATTAGTTTAGATAGATTTGAAAGGAAGTCAGTGTCCACGTTAAGCATTTTTCTGTCTAGGGTTAAGGTCAAGCCTTAGAGGTGATCTACCTGTCCACAGGGAGATTTTCCTACAAGTCTCTCTCCTCACTCATGACCTCATAAGCATGCCTCATTGTCCTCGCTTACCCATCTAATCATATTTTTGAATTGGAAGTGTTGGCTACTCATCAGGTAGTTCCATAGAGCCTATCCAATTCATCATACTTCCACCTCAAGTCATGATTGCCACAAATGATGTCATGTCCCTTGTTTTTAGTGCCAGAAGTAGGTTAAAGATGCCTTCAAATATCTTTCATTTATGAGCTTTAATAATGGTTTCTAATTTGAAAGACTCAATAGTGTTGCACTGCGCAAATTTGTAAGTTCTGATCAGGCGACCACATGTCAACCAAATCCAATGTTGAGAAATATTCCAGGGCCAAATTTCTCTCAAATTTCATCCTAATATTGCATTGAAGATCTCAATAGGTGTCTACTCCACAGGTATCTTGTGTTTCCTCCTCTGCATATTAAATTTTTATAGGAAGTTTGTGCTCGAGTTTTGGTTTGCTAAGTTTGCACAACAGTAAAGGATCCATATTTGTATGATAGCTTCATGTCCCCTCTTTTTCAGACCTATAAACCTCATGGCCCGTATATGAGTCGGATTATTGTTTCCTCCCTTAGGCATTGAAGTTGCAAGCTCTTGACTAGTCTATCCTCTGTGTATGTGTTGTGCTACCCAAAGGCGTTTCTTAACCTCTCGTTGCTTCCCCTGCCTCCTTTCATCTCGAAATCAAAATTTTGACTCAATTACATAGGGTTAGCCTTGCATATTTGAAACCCCATTCAAATCCTTCCTAATCATTACCATCCCTTAAGCCTTTCAAGATCCCTCATTCTGAGTCATGGAGACCCCTAAATCGAAGAAGGCACACAAAGGAGGCAAGATAGTTAGGACAAAACCGGTGGACATGTGTCTTTTTGATGCAGAGCCCATGGAAAGAGAGGCCTTTCAGAGAGTAGGGTGCCTCTCTTTCTGTCAGAACATGCAGAGAGGCCACCTAGAGGTAGAAAAATAGTTTGCATTACATTTTGATGGCAGGAAAACCAAGGTTGGGGATTTGGAATTTGTGGTAACTGAAGCCTCTATATCAACTGCAACAGGGATCCCCATTATAGGTGAAAAGTGGTTCAAGGCCATGTTTTGAGTTCATCCTTTGCTAAGGATCTCTTTAAACTTGAATATCAAGCCAGTGAATTGTCTAAGAGTATGCCAAGAAGTCAATTGGTTGAACAATTTGACATATTATTGAAGATCATATAGAGATATTTCACTTGTGGAGAGAGATTTAACACTTTGTACCATTACCACATAAGGTCGTTACTGCATTTTACTGGTAAGGTTGAGATGAATATTCCCTATTACCTGTTAAGAAGCATAGGTAAAATGTCATATAGGGTTCAAGCCAAATCTAAGGATTTGGATTCTAGCTGTTTCCACTCTAGATCGATCAGAATCTTAGTCTCTGAGTAATTGGGAAAGAAAGAGATTTCATGGGAACGTTTTGTGGTTACTTCTCACTTCAATATGGATCTAGTATCTACTCCTCAATCACAGATTGTAGGTCCTTTGTCACCCACCAGTACTTCTAAAGAAGGGACCAATAGGAAGAGAAAGGGAAGAACCCCTATTCAAGTTCCAAAGATCAGTAAGTAGGTCATAGGGGATGAGGAGGAAGTTTTTCCTTCTCCACACATAGATTTTTCACCACCTCCTCCACCAGGGTTAGAGAAGGTGCCTTCTTCTACCAAAGTTGCATCCAAGAAAGGGAAGAAGCTCCTCTTTCCATCTTCTCCTCCAACAGTTGAAATTAAAGGTAAAATACCTTTCACAAGGTCATCAATTCCTAAGGAGGATTTCCAAGAATATCCTTTGTCGTAAACCCCTGTTCTAAAGAGGAAGGAAAAAAGCATTAAAAATCCTGTGGAGGAGAAATCGAAAACCTTTACTTAGAGGGAGAAGGGTAAAGGTAGTTTTCAGTCTACTGAAGGAAAGCAAGAAACCCATGTACATAAGGGTAAAGGTACTAAAAGACCTTTGGAGAGAAAATAAGGAACCTCTTAGAAAGGCATTGAGAAGCATGTGGTAAGAAAATATGAAACCCCTATGCAGAGAAAGAAGAATAAAAGTAGAGCCAGCAAGGAACCTGATGAGGTAGACAAGACACTTCCCATGAAGGAGGAAGAGGAGTCTGACGAAAAGCCAATTAATACTGAGCATGCCATTGTCCCTCCTAAAATCCATACCTACAAAAAACCTATCAAGCAGCTTAGAGATGCAAGAAAAGAAATAGCTCGTCTTAAAGCAGAAGACAAGGTCCACTTTTCTCAGATGGAAGAGCTCATGGTTGGCTACAATCATACCCTTGACTTGGCAAGATTTGCAGTGAGAAAGGCACTGCCCCTTCATAAACAGCTGAAGAATCTTTACATATAGAACAGAGGCTTGCAGTCTCAGAACAGGAAGTTAAAGGCAGAGCTGAAACACTTTCAAGATGACACATCCCAAAGAAATTTACAGGTGTTGGTTGAATCTACCACTGAGGATGATAAACCAACAGCTAAGGAGAGCACAACTACACTGAAGAAGCCTGTCAATGCTAAGAATAAGAAGTTTGTTGTGCCAACTGAAGATCCTCTATCTACCAGAAAGAGTTTGAGGCTAAGTGTTAAAATGACAAAATAGTTGGTAATGGTAAGCCCCATTTTTTAGAATTGTTCCTTTTTGGGAGGGTTAACTTATATGCACATACTATCTATGGCATCATACAGGTTGATAATCGTTTAACTAGCTGGGTTTTGAGTTTTTGCTAAGTGCTAGTTTTCCCAGTGGTAAAAAGGCACTACCCATTATACATTCAAGGCACTTAATTGAAATGGTTTTGTCATCATGAAAGACCACAAATTTCTCTGCACACTTTCAATATTGAAGGCACAACGTTTTTGGCAATGCTACCTAATCTTCACATAGATGCAACGTAAGTGGCACTACCTAATATTTGGCAGAAAACATAATTGTCATACGGGCGCAACACAGGGGCGCTACCTAACTATGCTACATAATATTGCATAGAGAGTAGAGTATGTACAGATATGCATCTCAGTGGTGCTACACACAGGTTCTACTGAATATTTCATAGATGACAAAGCTAGCACATATATGCTGCATAGTGGCTCTATGTACATGCGCTACCTTTTCTCCTAGTAGTGCGCTACCCATATTTGCTACCCAAGGAAGCTGCCAACAAACACCAGGGATCTAGGAGGACCAAACTAATATCTTTGGGATAGATTGATGATGGAGAAGGCAGCTAGAATCATGAAGAAAACCACATGCTTTAAAAGACACATGGAAAACAAAGAGTTGCACAACAAAGGGAATCAAATCAGTTTGAAGTTCAGTTGGATTAGTCACCAATAATTTCCTGTTTTATAGCATAGGTGGTTAGATAAGTTGTTAAATCAAATAAATGTTTGGAGTTTTTCAAGGGAAGGATGCTATATATCGTACCTCCAGTTGTTGCCTCCCTTTTGTTATAAATAGATAGATCAATTTCTTTAGTAGGTTCGGATGGTTGAGAAAGGCTCCCTTATACTGTAATATTTTGATGAAGTAATTGTGATCTAGTGATGTATTGGACTTAAGACTTTTTGACTAATAGAAATCATCTTCTCTTTCAGTCTATTTGTTTCCGATGTTAAATGTTCATTCTTTGAATGATTCACATGAATGATTATGGTGATGTTATGATGGATGTTTGAACATTATGTTATCATGATGTTTATTTAGCTTCCTTAGTTTCTCAGTTCAAGAAGATCTTGTGTTAAGAAGCTTTCCTCCTTAGGCTCGTGTCGACCTGATGTTTACAACATCCCCTACACTTCTCTCATTCAAGTCTTCACTCTATTCATATTTATTCCCAAACTACTGATTGAAATTATTCAAGACCTTAATTGTTGGTGTATTCTAGCCCTGTTATCTGAGTTAGAACATTATCACTTGAGTCCTTTTCCATTTGACCCTTTAAACACCCTTACATTCACTTATAACTTGATGGGTACTGGACTTGCCTTCCATGCAATCTGAAGGTGACTCCTAGTGCTAACAATATTGGTGCCGTTGTTGGGGAATGATTTGAAGACTTTTCCCTGGGATTAAAACGAAACAGTACTCTAGTTCTAAAGGCGCATTAGAACTCAGTATTTTGAATATTGCAGACTGCACCTAGAAACTCCATTGTTTCAGCTCTGGTACCTAAAGGCATACATACGAGATCAAATCCACAGCTACCTTTGGTACCACCTGAGGCTAACCTAGAGAAGATAATCAAGAAGGGAAAAGCTTCCCAAAAAAAAAATTCAACTGCTACCACAAGTGCTTTTGGTCAGTTGCTTGATTCCACTCTTGATACTCCAGTTGTTTTGTCAAGTAAGCTTCCTTTATCTTCTGTTGAAGTATCTAAAAAACTTGATTTTGAAGAGTTTCTTGTTGAATACTCTTCCTTTGAAACTGAATTGAAAGAAGAAAACATTGATATTTTCTCTTCCCCTGATATTGAGAAGTGTTTTAGTCTTGATAGTTTTGAAGATTTCCCTACTTTAGGTTTTGTTACAACTCTTTCTGTTAAAACTTTTGTTTCCAAAGAAGTAGGAACTTCATCTCCCTCTCAGGATTTACCATCCTTTTCCCAGACTCATCCTTTTATTGTGAAAATTGAAACCCCCCCTTCATATGTTCCTTCGTCTCCAACTCTGCACACAGTCAAGTCCCCTTCTCTTTATTGTTCACCAAGAATCCAAAATCAAATGGCAGTTTTTAACCCCCTGCAAATAGGATGGATGCCATAGTGGCTGCAAGATATGCTCCTCTACTTTTACCTCAGACACTAAATTCTCTTCCCCCTGGAGATTATTTGAAATGCATGCCCAAGTTCACGAGAGAAGAAGATGTATCAATTGAGGAACATCTTGTTTCTTTCTATAGCTATGCAAATAACCAAAATATTGAAAATGAAGATGTTTGGATGAGGGTTTTCATCCAAATCCTGTTTGGTGAGGCTAGGAAGTGGTTCAGGGGTCTGGCCCCTAGATCCATTACTGGTATTGAGGCATTGGGTGACAAAAATGATTTTGTGTACTACATCACTTAATTTGGATATTTGAAAAGGAAAGAAGGAGAGTCTATCTTTGACTTTTCTAAAATATTTCACAAAATGTACAAGAAGATCTCTGATGAGATCAAACCCACTGAAACCATGGAAAAAATCACTTATGCCAGTGCATTTGATTCCAAATTATGCCTCCTTTTGAAGATGTCGCCTTAGAGGTAGAATCCAACATAGTGGCATCAGATAAGCTCAGAGGGAAATCTGATATGGATAGGAGAAAAAACAAAGTTGAAGCTTCAACTTCTGATTCCTCTGTTGTCCATTCTCAAGTAGATGAGCTGACCAAATTAGTAAAATCTCTCTCCACTGAAATTGAGAAATTAAAATCAGAAGGGAAACAGACATATAGAAATGCTCAAAACAATGATAATAGAGGTAACTACAGGAGACCAAATAATGTTCCCCAAATCTTTCCTAGGGATCCTAGAAACAGAGAGAGAGAGAGATGATCAGAGGGTACAAGTTCCTTTGCAAAATAATTTAGTGGTTGATGAAGAAGAAGAGGAGGTTGAAGYTGATCCTGAGATTCACTGCTTAGGTGATACTTCCCCATCCCCACACTTGACTCAATCCTATTATGAGCAATATTTAATGGATATTCAAATTAATGAGTTAAGCAAGGGAGAGAAAGCAAAGGAAAATCCTAGTTTATATAATCTAAGATCTAAGAAGAATGTAGAAAAAATTGATGCCCCTAATCAGCTTGTTCAGAAAGAAGATTATGCCAAGGCCGTGACAGTGAGAAACAAGGAAAAAGACTCTCAAAACCCTCAAATTCTGATCAAATATCATCCTCTTAAAACCAAAGAGATTTTGAAGCCTTCCCCTTCCTTCAGTTTTGAGAATGAGATCCAAAAAATAAAGATCCCTGTACCTTTTTTGGAATTGATAAAAAATGAGGATTTTAAAAAATATTTATCCAAAATTTTACATCCAGAATCATCTCCAAATGCCACTGATTCCATAAATCTGCAAGATGAAAAACCAACAGTGATTTTAGGTCCTTTGATAGAAGATAGAGATGACTCGTCCCCACTTTTCTATACTTCACTGAATATACATGATAAGGTGCTACACAATTGTCTCATGTATTTAGGGGCATCCCACAATCTTATGCCAAAATCTGTTATGGATGAACTTGGGTTAGAAGTCACAAAGACCTATCATGACTTATATTCTTTTGACTCCAAAAAATTCAAGTTTCTTGGAGTCATTAAGGATATGGTGGTGACCTTATTTCAGTTTCCCATGAAGAGTATAATTATGGATATCATAGTTGTTGATGTTCCCCCCAAGTTTGGTATGCTCTTGTCAAGATCCTGAATAAAAAGACTTGGGGGAACCTTGTAGATGGATCTCTCCTATGTTACTATTCATGTTTTTGGGGGATAGCATAGAAGATATTATAGGGAATCTCAATTGGCTTACATCATTAGTGATGAAAAAAATCCCACCAATCACCCTGTTTTTGCTTTTGATACAAATCTGGGGTCTAGTATTTTGCAGCTCACTGATGCCCCAAAAGCCACATTAGAAATTAGAAAAAAGTCCATTAAATTTTTTGAAGAGCCTCCTCTAACCACTTCTATCTGGAAGATGTTATTTGATGGAGCCTCTTCCAAGGAAGGTGCTGGTGCTGGGGTGATATTTGTCTCACCAACTCAAGAAACTATATCTTTGTCATATAAACTAGAATTTGAGACTACTAATAATGTGGCAGAGTATGAGGCTCTTGTCTTGGGTTTGAGGGCAGCTAAATACATGGGGATAGGAGAGCTATCAATATTTGGGGATGTTGAATTGATAGTCCATCAGATTAAAAATCTTTATCAGAAAAAGCATCCTAGTCTTCGATCTTACAAAAATGAAGTGTGGGATTTGGTGGATAGTTTTTTCTCTAATTTTAATATATCAGTCATTCCTAGAGAAGAGAATACTATGGTTGATTCTTTGGTTGTATTAGAAAGCAACTTCAGAATTCCTATACCACCAAAAATCAAGTATGATGTAGAAGTCAAATACAGGCCTTCTATTCTGAACAATGTAAAATATTGGAAGGTGTTTGAAGATTATTTAGAAATTTAAAATTTTCTTGAGACTGTTGATGAATTTTCTGCATTACACATTGATCAAGATCTTGATTCAGAAGTCACTTCTCATGCTGATGTTTTCCTCCATAAAATTGATAATCATCATATTGTGCAACTACCTAGTAATCATATACCAAATGGACTTGTTCCTTTGGAAAGATTATTTGATGAGAATGATGTGGCATTGAAAGGGAAGGTATCCACTGATGTTGTAGATATAAATGAGTGCAATGTGGGCACTGAAAGGGATCCAAAATATGTCAAAATGTCAAGAAGCCTATCAGGAAAGTAGAGGGAAGAATACACTAAGTTGTTGAAAGAATTCGTTGATGTATTCACTTGGACTTATGAATATCTTAGAACTTATGACACAAGCATAATAGATCACAAGATCCCATTCAAATAAAACACCAAACCCTTCATGAAAAAGTTGAGGCAAATCAATCCTATGTTGTTGCCTATCATGGAGAAAGAAGTTAAGAAGCTTTTAGATGCAAAAATTATCATTCCTTTGAGGTATTCTGAATGGGTAGCCAATTTGGTCCCAGTAAGAAAAAACAATGGAGAAATAAAACTTTGTTTTGATTTCTGAAATCTGAACAGAAGCTCAAAGAAGGATAATTATCCTTTACCCAAGATGGAGCACATATTACAGAAGGTGACAGGAACAGCCAGGATGTCTATGGTTGATGGATTTTCCGGATACAATCAAGTATCTATTTTGCCATAATATAGGGAGAAGATGACCTTTACCACTCCTTGGGGGACATTTATGTATGCCAAGATGCCCTTTGGTTTGATGAACGTAAGGGAAACTTTTCAATGAGCTATAGACATAACATTTATTGGAGAAAAGGATAAGTTCATTGTTATCTATTTGGATGACATAACTGTGTATTCTCAGTCTGATAAGGAACATTGTGATCATTTAAGAAAGGTTTTCTTGAAATGCAGAAAATTTGGCCTCTCTTTGAATCCGAAAAAATCATTGTTTTCCATGAAAGAAGGAAAATTATTGGGGCATATCATGTCAGCCGAAGGGGTAAGGATTGATTCCAGTAGGGTTGAGGCTATACAAATTCTGTCACTCCCTAGATCTAAAAAAGAGGTACAATCTTTTCTAGGAAAAATCAACTTTTTGAGAAGATTTGTGTCAAATTTTGTTGAGCTAGTTAAGTATATCACAACCATGATGAGGAAGGATAGTGAAATCAAATGAACTACTGAGGCCCGTGATTCTTTTGATAAAATTAAAGAAATCCTTGACAGAAGCCGCAGTTCTTGTCAGCCCCGACTACTCCAAGGACTTTCTTATTTTTTCTTTTTCCTCTTTTGATACAGTAGCAACAGTCCTATTATAGAATAATGTTGAAGGATTAGAGCATCCCATTGCCTTTTTCAGTAGGGCATTGAGAGATGCAGAACTAAAGTATGACATTATGGACAAACAAGCCTATGCATTGGTTAAATCTCTTAAATCCTTCAGAGTGTATGTCCTGCATTCAAGATTTATTGCTTATGTCCCATCAGTTGTTGTAAAATAAATTCTTATTCAGCCTGATATAGACAGAAAAAGAAGGAAGTGGATTGCTAAACTACTTGAATTTGATTTGGATATTAGGCCCACAAAATTGGTTAAAGGCCAAGGTTTGGACAAGCTCTTGGTTGGACCAAATTTCTCAGCATTGGGGGTGAATTTCATTCACTCATGTTTAGAAAATCAGCAGGATGAGATAAATGATAAAGGTCCTCAAGTCATTTCTACATTGGACAATTGCAACTGGTACAAAGACATTATTTTTTTTCTGCAAAATTTACAGCCCCCAAGTGGTATGGAAAAGAAAAAGGTGAGGGCCTTGAAACTCAAATAAATAAAGTACTACCTTGTTGATCAAATTTTGTATTGGAAGGATCCATTAAGAATGCTTTTGAGATGCCTAGATCCCCAAGAAGCCCAAAAGATTATGTCTGATTTTCATGACAGATTATGTGGGGGGAATCATTATTGGAGAACCATGACATATAAGATCCTCAGAGCTGGGTACTTCTGGCCCAGTTTGTTCACTGATGTTTGTGCTAAGATCAGAGCCTGTGCTAAGTGTCAGAAGTTCTCCAGAAAGAAGCAGCTTAAGTATTTTCCATTGAAGCCTGTGGCAGCCTCAGGACTCTTCCAGCAGTGGGGCCTAGATTTTATCGGGGAAATCCATCCCACTTCCAGTGGTCAACATAGATGAATCTTGAATGCTACATATTACTTTAATAAATGGATTGAAGCTATTCCCACAAGGAATGCTTCACATAGAGTGATCATAGCAAGGTTTGGGTGTCCTGACAGAATAGTCATTGATAATGTTGCATCATTCAAGGCTGAACCATTAATTAAGTTCTGTGAACAATTTGGGATCACTTTGATTCATTCCACCCCTTACTATCCTCAGGGAAACAAGCTTGCTAAATCCTCGAACAAAAGCATTATAAAGATCATTAAAATGTTGTTAGAGGATAACAAAAAGTCATGGGATTCGAAACTCAAATTTCCTCTATGGGATGACAAAGTGACAGTGAAAAGGTCCTTGGGACTTTCCCCTTTCCAACTGGTATATGGAGTTGAGGGAGTTTTTCCTTCTCAACTTGCCTTACCTGTGGCAAAATTATTCCAAGATTATCAAGGGGAACCTAATCATATGATCAGAAGGATTCAACAGTTGGTTGAAGTGTAGAAGACCTGGGATCAGATTGTAGATAGGGAAGATGACCATCAACTGAAGATTAAGCAGTCTTTCGACAAAAAGGTGAACAAAGAGGACTTTCAATTAGGCAATCTGGTGCTCAAGTGGGATGCACCGAGACAATATAAAGGCAATCACGATAAATTTGAAGCTTTATGGGTCGGTACTTTCAAAATATCTGAGGTATTCTCTAATAAAACTTTCAAGTTGAAAAATATGGAGGATGAAGAGGTTTTTGGTGGCCCTGTCAATGGGCATTTCTTGAAAATGTACTTTGCTTGAGCCTTGAGTGACTCTTCATGTCATTGTAATTATCATTTTCTTTTATTTTTTGTTTCAATAAATGACCCCATAGCCCTAGAATAAGGAACTAAAGCTACTCATTCTTGGCAGCCTGTAGGGGGCATGCCATCCCCTATGGAGCCAATGTTATCACACTAAATTGCCTTGGGTCTTTTAGTTTGTTTTTATCATTTTTAAAGCCTTAGATTTTAAATTTTTTCAAAAATGTTTCATCCCTTTAAAGTTATGTTTGTTAGGACCCCTTGGATGACTAAACTTTTGAGTCATAGCTCATGTTTTGATCCTCAATTTGATTTTGTATCCTTGAACCCTTTTAGCTCATGGTTTATTCTTTTTGGTCCCTTTCATAATTTTTCCCTAGGCTGATACCTCCCATGATCAGGCTGATGTGACACGCCTCTCTCCTCACTCATGACCTCATAAGCATACCTCATCATCCTCGCTTACCTATCTAATCATATTTTTGAATTGGAAGCATTGCCTACTCATCAGGCAGTTCCGTAGCGCCTATCCAATTCATCATACTTCCACCTCAATTCATGATTTCCACGAATGATTTCATGTCCCTTGTTTTCAATGCCAGAATTCGGTTAAATATGCCTTCAAAGATATTTCATTTATGATCTTTGGTAACGGTTTCTGACTTGAAAGACTCAACAGTGTTGCATTGCGCAAATTCGTAAGTTTTGATTAGGCGACCGCATGTCAACCAAATCTGATGCTGAGAAAGACTCTAGGGCTGAATTTCTCTCAAATTTCATCCTAAGATTGCATTGAATATCTCAACAGGTGTCTACTCCATAGGTATCCCATGTTGCCTCCTCTGCATATTAAATTTTTACAAGAAGTTTGTGCTCGGATTTTGGTTTGCTAAGTTTGCACAACGGTAAAGGATCCATATTTGTATGATAGCTTCACCTCCTCTCTTTTTCAGATCTATAAACCTCATGGCCCGTATATGAGTCGCATTACTATTTCCTACCTTAGCCATTGAAGTTGCAATATCTTGACTAGTCTATCCTCTGCGTATGTGTTGTGCTACCCAAAGGCGTTTCTTAACCTCTCGTTGCTTCCCCTGCCTCCTTTCATCTCGAAATCAAAATTTTGACTCAATTACATAGGGTTAGCCTTGCATATTTGAAACCCCATTCAAATCCTTCCTAATCATTACCATCCCTTAAGCCTTTCAAGATCCCTCATTCTGAGTCATGGAGACCCCTAAATCGAAGAAGGCACACAAAGGAGGCAAGATAGTTAGGACAAAACCGGTGGACATGTGTCTTTTTGATGCAGAGCCCATGGAAAGAGAGGCCTTTCAGAGAGTAGGGTGCCTCTCTTTCTGTCAGAACATGCAGAGAGGCCACCTAGAGGTAGAAAAAGAGTTTGCATTACATTTTGATGGCAAGAAAACCAAGGTTGGGGATTTGGAATTTGTGGTAGCTGAAGCCTATATATCAACTACAACAGGGATCCCCATTATAGGTGAAAAGTGGTTCAAGGCCATGTTTTGAGTTCAGACTTTGCTAAGGATCTCTTTAAACTTGAATATCAAGCCAATGAATTGTCTAAGAGTATGCCAAGAAGTCAATTGGTTGAACAGTTTGACATATTATTGAAGATCATATAGAGATATTTCACTTGTGGAGGGAGATTTAACACTTTGTACCGTTACCACATAAGGTTGTTACTGCATTTTACTGGTAAGGTTGAGATGAATATTCCCTATTACCTGTTAAGAAGCATAGGTAAAATGTCATGTAGGGTTCAAGCCAAATATAGGGATGTGGATTCTAGCCTTTTCCACTCTGGATTGATCAGAATGTTAGTCTCTGAGGAATTGGGAAAGAAAGAGATTTCATGGGAATGTTTTTTGGTTACTTCTCACTTCAAGTTGGATCTAGTATCTGCTCCTCAATCACAGATTGTAGGTCCTTTGTCACCCACCAGTACTTCTAAAGCAGGGACTAGTAGGAAGAGAAAGGGAATAACCTCTATTCAAGTTCCAGAGATCAGCAAGCAGGTCATAGGGGCTGAGGAGGAAGTTTGTCCTTCTCTACATAGAGATTTTTCACCCTCTCCTCCACCAGGGTTAGAGGAGGCACCTTCTTCTACCAAAGATACATCCAAGAAATGGAAGAATCTCCTCTTTCCATCTTCTCCTCCAACAATTGAAATTAAAGGTAAAATACCTTTCACAAGGTCATCAATTCCTAAGGAGGTTTTCCAAGAACATCCTTTTCCAGAAAACCATGTTCTAAAGAGGAAGGGAAAAAGCATTAAAAATCCTGTGGAGGGGAAATCGGAAACCTTTACTCAGAGGAAGAAGGGTAAAGGTATCTTTCATTCTAGTGAAGGAAAGAAAGAATCTCCTGTACATAAGGGTAAAGGTACTAAAATACCTTTGGAGAGAAAAGATGAAACTGCTGAGAAAGGCATTGAGAAGCCTGTGGTAAGAAAATATGAAACCCTTATGCAGAGAAAGAAGAATAAAAGTAGAGCCAGCAAGGAACCTGATGAGATAGACAAGACACTTCCCATGCAAGAGGAAGAGGAGTCTGAGGAAAATCCTATTAAGACTGAGCATGCCACTGTCCCTCCTGACAGTCAGACCTACAAAAGACTTATCAAGCAACTTAGAGATGCAAGAAAAGAAATAGCTCGTCTTAAAGCAGAAGACAAGGTCCACTTGGATCAGATGGAAGAGATCATGGTTGGATACAATCATACCCTTGGCTTGGCAAGGTTTGCAGTGAGAAAGGCTCTGCCCCTTCATAAACAACTGAAGAATCTTTACAGACAGAAAAGAGGCTTGCAGTCTCAGAACAGGAAGTTAAAGGCAGAGCTAAAACACTTTCAATATGAGGCAGCCCAAAGAAATTTACATGAGTTGGTTGAAGCTACCATTGAGGATGATAAACCAACAGCTAAGGAGAGCACAACTACACTGAAGAAGCCTGTCAATGCTAAGAAGAAGAAGTCTGTTGTGCCAATTGAAGATCCTCTTTCTACCAGAAAGAGTGTGAGGCTAAGTGTTAAAATGAAAAAATAGTTGGTAATGGTAAGCCCCATTTTTTAGAATTGTTCCTTTTTGGGAGGGTTAACTGATATTCACATACTAGTTGTGCCATCATACAGGCTACTAATCATTTAGCTTGTTGGGTTTTGATTTTTTGCTAAGTGCTAGTTTCCCTAGTGGTAAAAAGGAACTACCCATTGTATAGTCAAGGCACTTAATTGAAATGGTTTTGTCGTCATTAAAGACCAAAAATTTCTTTGCACACTTTCAAGGTTGAAGGCGTTTTGTTTTTGGCAATGCTACCTAATCTGCACACAGACACAGCGTAAGTGGCGCTACCTAATATTTGGCAGAGAACTGAATTGTCATATGGGCGCAACATAGGGGTGATACCTAACTGCGCTACGTAATATTGCACAGAGAGAAGAGTCTGTATAGATATGGAGCTCAGTGGTGCTACACACAGGCACTATTGAATATTTCATAGAGGGAAAATCTAGCATACATATGCAACATAGTGGCGCTACCTACAGGCACTACCTTTTCTCCTAGTAGTGCACTACCCAGATTTGCTACCCAAGGAAGCTACCAACAATCACCGGGTATCTAGGAGGATCAAACTAACAGCTTTGGGTTAGATTAATGATGGAGAAGTTAGCTGGCATCATGAAGACAACCACATGCTTTAAAAGACACATGGAAAACAAAGAGCTGCACAACAAAGGGAATCAAATCAGTTTGAAGTTCAGTTGGATTAGTCACCAACAATTTCTTCTTTTATAGCATAGGTGGTTAGATAAGTTCTTAAATCAAATAAATGTTTGGAGTTTTTCAAGGGAAGGAGGCCAGCTCATACCTCCACTTGTTGCCTCTCTTTTGTTATAAATAGATAGATCAATTGCTTTAGTAGGTTTGGATGGTTGAGAAAGGCTCCCTTCTACTGTAATATTTTGATGAAGTAATTGTGATCTAGTGATGTACTGGACTTAAGACGTTTTGACTAATATAAATATTCTTCGCTTTCAGTATATTTGCTTCTGATGCTAAATGTTCATGATTTGAATGATTCACATGAATGATTGTGGTGATGTTATGATGGATGTTTGATCATTATGTTATCATGATGTTTATTTAGCTTCCTTAGTTTCTGAGTTCAAGAAGATCTTGTGTTAAGAAGATTTCCTCCTTAGGCTCTTGTCGACCTGATGTTTACAACAACCCCTACACTTCTCTCATTCAAGTCTTCCCTCTATTCATACTTATTCCCAAACTACTGATTGAAATTAGCCAAGACCTTAATTGTTGGTGTATGTTGGCCTTGTTATCTGAGTTAGAACATTATCACTTGAGTCCTTTTCCATTTGACCCTTTAAACACCCTTACATTCACTTATAACTTGATGGGTACTAGTCTTACCTTTCGTGCAATCTGAAGGTGACTCCTAGTGCTAACACATTCCAAGAATACCTCATGATCCATCCATGGCACGGTGGACCGAGGTAATGAGACAGAAGGGGGGAGGTAGGGTTCCCACACCCTACAACAATGATTTATTTTACTGGTGAGGGTTCAACCAGATTCTATAATAACGACATCTTTCAAAAACTAGTTGAAGGCGCTTAGAGTGATCCACTCTCTTATGAGAGTGAGCAACAAGATTGTCAAGATAAGCTTTAACTATATGCTTAAGATCGTGGAATGTGAAGGTCATAGCATGTTGGAAGGTTTCTCCATCATTTTTAAGGCCGAAAGGCATCTTCTGGTATGAAAAAGTACCCCAAGCAAAAATCAATGTCATCTTGTGTTGATCCTCGAGTTTAATTTGAATTTGGTTATACCTTGAAAATCCATCCATAAATAAAAACACTTTGCTTCCCGCACACTCGTCGACATTCTAATCGATGAAAGGTGTCAGGAAGTTGTCTTTAGGACAAGCATTGTTTACGTCACAAAATTCCATGCATACACGGATGGTTCCTTGCTTCTTATTCATAGTAACGGGATTGGATACCCATTCAGTCAAGGGAACCGGGTAGATAAATCCATCATTAAATAAATTCTCTACCTTTTCCTTAATAGCAGGGGCCTTCCGGGGATTGACAACTCTAAGATGTTGTCAAACATGTTTAACATTCGCATAAGTTCTAATATCATGCTCGAAAATACGAGGGTCGATTCCTGGCAGATCTTCATATGAACAAGCAAATATAGATCAGAATTCATTGAATATTTCGATGTAGATCAGGATTTCTTCTGGCGAACAATCTGCACGGATATGTACATTTTCAATCTTTCCAGGGGTACGCGTGATATCGATCGTGACGGTAGGAGAGATACTTGTCATATTTCCTTTGGCATAAATGTTGTGTGTATCAAGTGGAACTATAGCATGACCAACTATCTCACTCAAAGTAGATCGAAAGTCCTCTTGTTCAATTCTAGCAAGATCTGGGAGAAAATAAGAAAAATGATGCATATCATCCCAAGGTTTGTCAGAACCATTCATGGCTTTGATGATGGCTTCTTCCGAGGGAAAAGTATCATCGACGAAATCATGTGAACAAGACAATGAATTATCCCACATGGGCTTAAGCACAGTATCCTCCTCATCCGTTGGTGAGGTAATAGGATCGGGATCGACAGAAGAGTCAAGAACAACTTGATACACAATCTTTGTTACTGATAGTGGCATGGCCATTACAGCATGTGACTGACCTTCGCAAGATGAATTCGAGGAAGGTAGGGTCCAAGGATCATTAAAACAAGAAGTGCAGAAAGGAACGGACCTCTCTAACAAAATGGGCCTATTGGACATGGCGTAAACATGGTGAATCGATGCCATGAAGTTGAAGGTACCCATTGTTGATATTATGGGAGATTCAGGAGGTATGAACCTTTATTATGACCTATGACGAGATTAGAATATTCCGGAAGGAAGCAAAGAAGTAAAGGAAACCCTAGATGAGATGTCGGCTACAGAAATATAATTAATATGAATTAATTAGTACCCAGAAGGAGAAGTAAGCCGCATTAAGTATGCCATATTACTATAAATACAGGGCGTCAGCTCTCATTTGTCACATTCTCATAATTGCAGAGAGCCAGTTGTGCGCACTACAGTTGGAAATTTTGCGTGAAAATTTGTGGGGAAGGTGTTGTGCCAGTTTCTAGGTGGGATAGTCTGATCAGCTTGGTTTCAATTCTTTTTTGGTGCACTAGCCTTGTTTGGCTATTGATTGCTACTAGTATTCTTCTCTGTCAAGGTCAAGGTGCTCGGAGGGTGGCTTCGGCCTATGGTTGGGTGAAAAGGGTATTGTCAATGGTAAAACAAGCACAATCTCTCATATTCTAACATGTTATAGGCCCACACCTCCTTCATTCAGTCTAAACACTGGAAGGAATCATAGCCGCTAGGGTATTGAGCTCACTGAGGAACTTCTGCTAGGGTTACTAGTAGGAGCAGCTTCCAAAGACACTGTCACTAGGGGTACTAGTAGAAGCAGTTGCAGAAACCCTAATCTCAGGTCCGGCACCTTGTGATGGAACATCTCGCTCAAAATAAGATATTCAGATACACCCTAACACAGTGCATTTTTTGGCTCTCTCAGAAGACAGAAATGACAAAGTTAAAGTTTTGGATCAAGGTATGACCAGTTACCAGTCAACCAAATACATGAGTGCAACAATCAGTCTTTTACACTACTCAGCACTTACTAGAACGATTGAAGATGACATGTGGATAATCGACAATGGAGCTTCTAGGAACATGATGGGAGATCAATCCAGACTCTCAAATCTAAATGAGAAGAAGACCTCGTACCAGGTAGAGATTGGACTCAAGCAAGCTCCAAGGGCTTGGTATGCCAGAATGGACAACTATCTAACGAGACTTGGTTTCTCCAAGATTCATGCAGATCCAAACCTTTATTACAAAGCCGTGGAAAATGCACCTTTGATTCTACTATTATATGTTGACGATCTATGCATAACAGGTGAAGAGTCTCTCATTATCCAGTGCAAGAAGGAATTAGCTTTTGAATTTGATATGAAAGATCTAGGTCTCATGCATTATTACTTGGGACTAGAAGTATGGTAGAAGTGTGGTGAAGTATTCCTTGGACAAGGAAAGTATGCAATAAAGATCCTTTATAAATTTGGAATGATGGATTGTAAGTCCATGGACACTCCTATGAATGCGGATATAAGAAAAATGAAAGTTCCAGATTCTGATCCAGTAGATCCATCTCTATATTGACAACTAATTGGGTCATTGATGTATTTGGTAAATACTCGACTAGACATGTGCTTTGTCATGAATACACTAAGCCAGTTCCAGGTGGAACCAAGACATGAACATTAGATAGCTTCAAAGCATGTATTAAGATATATTCATGGGACAATAAACTATGGTTTGAGATATACCGCATCTAACAATATACAGCTTCATGGATTCACAGACTCTGATTGGGCAGGAAGTGCATAAGATAGAAAGAGCACTTCAGGTATGTGTTTTAGCTTAAGCTCCACTATGATATCTTGGCGCAAAAGGAGAAAAAATTATTCCACACTCAGCACAGCAAAAGCAGAGTATATGGCAGCATGTGAAGCATGCACTGAAGCAATATGGTTAAGGAAGTTGATCTCCGATTTATTTGATCAGATTCTAGAATCGACCATAATATATTGTGATAATCAGAGTTGAATAAGATTATCAGAACAACCTGTGTTTCATGAAAGGTCGAAACACATTGAGATAAAATATTACTTTATTCGAGATCAAGTCCAGGAAAGAGAGGTAAAGCTCGAGTATATCCCCATTGACGAGTAGAAAATAGACATTCTGACAAAACCTCTATCCAGAATAAAGTTTTCATATTTCTGAGAGAAGATGGGGATCGTGGAAATAACACTCTTAGCTGAAAGGGAAGACTCTCCAGGTTAGGAGGGAGCACTAAAATATTATTTAAACATTTCTTTTTGTGATTGAAAAAATAGTCCAAATTGGACAGATTCTTTCCTGTTTGGAAAGTGGAACGGACAACAATTTCCCATTGTGTTTAACATGGTAAATGGTCTATATTGTTGATGTATCATAGAAAATGACTTCCCATTGTGGTTAACATAAGGAGTGGTCTAGGGAAGCCTCTCTTATTGAGGGTTACTCAAGAAGACTGGTCCGCCTCGCCGGGAAACAATTTCTCATTGTTATTAACATGAGGAATGGTCTGTTTTGGAGGTTGATGCAGGTCAGTCTTTTATTCTTGTGGTTAACAGAGGAAATGGTCCAGATAGTCATTCCTTAGGGTTTATACATTCTCTTCAGGGTTCACTTTGATTAGTGTAGGAGGAATGGCCCAGGGTGGGGAATGGTCCAGGCTCAACAATCAGGGACAGGCATTCCTTAGGGTTTATACATTCTCTCTAGGGTGCACTTTGATTAGTGTAGGAGGAATGGCCCAAGGTGAGGAATTGTCCAAGCTCAACAATTAGGGAAAGGAATTCCTTAGGGTTTATACATTCTCTCCAGGGTGCACTTTGATTAGTGTAGGAAGAATGGCCTAGGGTGGAGAATGGTCCAGGTTCAGAAGACAGGACAATTATTCTTCCTTGTTTGAGAAGAATAGTCCAGATATCTCATTGTTCTACTTTGAGGGCAGATATTCTTTCATATCTCACAGACGTGAGTGAAATATTGGCCCAGATGATTCAGTTTATTTTAACAATATTTTTCTGTGCAGGTTGGCATCAGATGATTGTTATGGAGACTGCCTGTCTCCAGATAGTAGAGATATAATACTGTGGTGGATTTGTTCCATTTTTTGTGACTATGTGTCACGGTTTGAGTAGTTGCGTACTACCTTGGATAAACACAGGTGTGTTCTATCAATTGATATTGTACCAGTTGTCATAGGATATTATCCAGTTGGGTAATAATGACGGTGCTCATGATACTACCAGTTGAATGGTTTGTTTGTGCTCAAGACCATACCTCCCTATCTAGGAGGGAGTGTTGATATTATGGTGGCTTCAGGAGGTATGAACCTCTATTTTGACCTATGATGAGATTATAATATTCTGGAAGGAAGAAAAGAAGTAAAGGAAACCCTAGACGAGATGTCGGCTGCAAAAATATAATTAATATGAATTAATTAGTACCCAGAAGGATAAGTTGGCCACAGTAAGTCTTCCAGATTACTATAAATACAGGGTGCCAATTCTCATTTGTCACATTCTCAAAATTGCAGAGAGCCATTTGTGCACACTACGGTTGGCAGTTTTGTGCACAAGTTTCTGGGGAAGGTGTTGCGCCAGTTTCTGGGTGGGACTATCTGATCATCTTGGTTTCTATTCTTGCTTGGTGCATTAGCCTTGCTTGGATATTGATTGTTACCAGTATTATTCTCTGTCAAGGTCAAGGTGCTCGGAGGGTGCCTTCGGCCTATGGTTGGGTGACAAGGTTATTGTCAATGGTAAAACGAGCACAATCTCTCATATTCTAACACCTATAAGGGATGAATACATTCCAAAAATGATATTCTCAGTTGTCGACTGAGAATTGTCAACCACGGGGATCGATGGTCCAATTGATTCTTTAAGGCTAGCATACGCAAAGGATAACTGGTTGATTGTCACAATATTCCCATCGCGAGGGAAACAAAGAGTATGGAAGACAGAAGATACGACGAAAATCATAGCATAAGTCCAATTGCGTCCTAGTAAGAAGTTATAATCGAGAGGTTCATCAACTACCTCGACATCAACCTCTACCATATTCCCACCTAACTGGACTAGAAAGGCAGGAAGAATACCGTGAGGGTAGAAGGAACGACCATCAAAAGCAGTCAACATGGTCAGCAATTGAGAAAGAGTCGGAGAAACGAGAGCTTTCAAACAGATCAGGGAAATCACACATGTAGTAGTGCCTTCATCAAAAACTACACGTTTGATGGTATACTTTGAGTACCCCACGTGGATTTTGAATGCCGCATGGTAAGGCAAGCATGGCTTCACATCTGTGACGTCAAACTTGATAAATTTAGATCCACTAGGGTCTAGATACCCTAACGCAAATAGCAAGGAATTCCTCTGTGAAGCACATGTCTGGAGTGCCTCCAAAGCCGACATCACACAAGGGGTTTGACCCAGATCCTCAACAATAGAGTAATTATGGGCATCTCTAGCATTTGTATTGTGGGTAAAGCATTTGAGTACTCCTTTCGAAATACGAGGCGGTGGCTCTGGTTTTTCGATCTGTAAAGTTGTCTCCGAAGGAGGAGGAGGATATTCTAAACCAGGTACACTCTGTGAAGAACTATAATCATGAGACAGGGTGGCTACATTAACCTGATAATTGACCATATTTATACACAAATGTCATCGTCTTGTGATGGTGGGTTTTGAATCCCACTGGCCACATTTTCATCATTAGAGGAGCTCGAGGCCATGTGTTAGTTATGTGGGAAAGGATTCATCATCACGGCGGGCGGAAGAGATAAGAGGCTCGCAGCTTCTACAAGTTTGGGGCATAAATGAGTAATATGATCATCTGTACAAATATTACAGGGAAATTTCACCTTACACATTTATTTCTTTCCCTCTCCAACATTATAATTTGTCTTCTCATTATTATCATTGTCCTTGGGTTTATTATTATTCTTCCCACCCTTATGATTAGTATTACGTCCTTTCTTCTTATTCCTTCCTATTTGTTGGTTACCATTTGGGTCGGTCGACGATTGCACCGAATGTACATCCTTCATCTGAGTGGGATTGGAGGACACATATGAATCTGACCCTCTTGCAGACTAGTTTAGAGACAACTCTTTCAAATGGTTTGTCACCGAGTCTACGGATTTCACATTGGCGGTGCCTACAATTCCATCGGCATGAGGTCTGGGATTTTTTCTAGGGTCATAAGTTGACCTCGATGCATTTGGAAGAATGTGGTATAACATCCCAGACTGAGCGTATATAATATCTAACTACTAGGCTTTGAAGATTGCTTCTTCCTCGGTTGTAACCCTGCATGTAGCAACATCTTTCGAGATAGGAGGCTGCAAAGACTTAAGGAACCATTCTAAAATAAAGGTCAAGGGTATGCAAGTATTAATCAACCTTTTCCATCTATGCCACTCCTGGATGTGATCTGAGATATGAGTGGTTGTGTCCTGGCGTAAAGTCGACAGAAGTTCTAGTCCAACATCGTAACAAACCAACAATTGGAAGTGGTTAAGGAAGACTAGCACCATATGACTAAAGGTCCCATATTCCCCCCTAGGTAGATCGATATACCATTTCATAGCAACCTCAATGAGGGTGCATTGAAATAATGTTAACCGAATGGAATCATCATTAAGGTAATTCGAAGAGCACCATAAGTGAAAGGTGGTGACGTGATCATCGAGATCCTCACCATTCTTACCTTCGAATTTCGAGATGTCCAAAGGAAGATTGGTGGGGACGAGGGGCCATGTAGGATAATGAAAAATAGGGTCGTTCATCAACTTATACAAGTCTGGAAAGTTAAGCGTGTCCAGAAAAGGGAGACGGGGTTGCCTCATCTGGCCCCAATCTCCCTGGAAATATTTTGTTTGGGGAACTGCAGCCCATCCAGAGTTCTGGTAAGAACCATGGCCCTGTCTGGTATTATAAGACCCTCCTCCAGGATGATTCATAAGAGGTTGGTTGGGAATCATTCCAGTAGGAATATTCTGATGGGGTTTATAAAAATTTCCCCCGGCTGGAGTGGCTCTAGTTTGGGGGTTGCCCAAGGTGTGAAACTGACCTCCTCCGGGTGTGAATCTGGAGGATAGAGGTGGATTCATCATGCCAAATGTATTGGTCAGAATCTTCACTGAGGAGGTGAGGGTATAGGATGGAACTTGAGCAGAAGCTTGTCCACCAGGTTGGTTTCTCCACCCAAAAGAAAGAGGATTAGACCTGGGGTTAAAAGAAGGAATGCCTCCCATAGTAGGAGTCATTTGATGGATCTGATAGCCACCAAACAAAAATGGAGTATAAGGAGGGGTTGTGCCCCCAATTCCAATGCTAGCATTAGGTCCAACAGTTGGGATGGAGTTTGAAAACTATGAAGTAAAATTCTCCATACCATAGGAAAAGGAACTAGAGGCCATAGGGATGGACTGAACATTATAAACCAGTGAGTGACCATGAGACCCAAATGGGTTCATGGAAATAGATTGAGCATTCACTATAGGACATGAAATAGTGATGATAAGTTCCTTCGGCACTACAAGCATTGTGGTTGCAGGAGTCGAAGGGGTGCCATTAACTATAGTAGGTGTGGGATTCGAAGGGCTTCTAGTATTTTGATGACTCAGCTCAGTACTCTTCCTTGTAGAATCACAAGTCTAAATAGTGGAGGTGTGTGTACCATGTCTAATAACTCTACACCTTTTATAATGCAAAGACTCAAAATCCGGTGGTAACTGTAACAAGCGACGGGATCGGCAAGACGGATGGTCCGACTCCATGATGACTTAAGACTCAAGATACAAAAATAAATCCTAAGGCCAACTAGTAATCACAAAGCATACCAAAAATCAAACGGCCAATATGCACACAAATGGGGTAAAGTGGTTGAAAGGGGACTGCCTCCCTAAAGAAGGTATTTCTTTCCCAAGAGGAGCCTGAGACTCCCTGCTAAAGATCGAAGGTAACAGAATCAGTTATAAGGGCCCTCATGGGCTTAACAACTAGTCAGTCAGATCCCCCCGGAGAGGTAATCCTCTATAAAGGTTGTGTGTTGTCCAACCATTATCTGACCCAGGGTACCTGCAGAATAACCCCTGCAAGTAACCTATGTGGCACCTAAGTCAAGCAACTAAGAAACCAATGTATAACCGATGCACAGGTGAGTAGTCGTAAGTTAGTTCCACCATATGAGAAAGGTATCAAATCCTGAAACCTTGAAAGCACCACCTCTCACAGAGGTAAGAGCACTAGCAAGATCCCTAGATACGAATAGATCCCCAAAAATATCTCTGATGCCTAGAAGGTATCGGGGGGATATCCCTTCAACCATCATCGTGTGACCTCATGATTAAATTCAGTGTAAGTGGAGCCTCCTGATATTACCGATTATACAAGGGATTTCTCCACTCCCTTAGTTATACACATATGTTGATTTAATAGCCTTGGAGAATTTTACTCACAAAATCTTATTCCAAGGCACTAAATCCTAAGCTAGTTTGTGCACCCTATAAAATAAAATCATTACTAATCAATTTTAAATTATAGAGTTAATTTTAATGGTCATGATTACTCAAAAAGGTGTGGTGATGAAACTCATGATGTTATGAATCAGCAAGTAGAGTAAATATGAATACAATGCAAAGTCCTAACTTCAATTTTCAATGAATGATATGCTTCTTAAAACAATACAATTTTCAATTTCAACTATGCAATTCTGAATAAAAATGCAATCTTTATTTACATGCACTAAGCTAAATGACAAATACTCAAAATATCAAAATACCAATTAATGAAAAATGCCCAATATTTTTGTATTTTCAATATAAGAAAAATGTAAATTCATGGACTGAACAACAACTTTTTATATAGACTCTAATTTGTATAGAAAGAGACAACTCAAGTAGGATACCAAGGATCACAACACCCAGCCCAATGTAAAAGGACAATCAAAATGAAAATATAATGAGAAAGACTCCACCCAAAAATTCAACCAAAGACAGGTTTCCTGTCATCCCACAGACACTTAACAGTCACTACAGAGACCCAAGAAGACTCGACAATTATCAAAACCTACCCAGCAACCACCAAACCCAGAAAACAAGAAAAAGTGGTTGATGTATGCGATTTTTCAATGAAACAACGCATACGTACGCATCTTGCAAAATGACAGCACACGTATATACACGACTGTCAAGCAAAAACCCGCATATATGTTTCAAAAACACAGCTACGCAAAAGAAGGTTGAAAGTCTCAGACCCAGAGTGAACAAAGGTTGTCAAGAAATGATACAACAAGAACCATAATATGAAGAAGAGCAATCTAAGGAGAAAAACACTACAAACCCCAAGAAAGGAGATTCAATCCCCAAAATGGTCACCAATTCTGTTATGAGGAAAATCTCTCTATGGCTAGGGGAAAACCACAACAGACGGAAATGACTACAGAAATCAACTCTATTCTCAAGTATGATATTTAAACAAATATGCTAGCAAGACAAGATAAAACGCCTACATCATCTAGACGTTCAATGAAGTCCACCGTTGAGCACTTGACCCAAAGCAATATACCTGCAACTAGTCCTCAAAAACCAAGCAAAGAAAGCATATGCTGATAATATATGATGTTATCACATTCAATATCATAATCCATTAATATACATAACAAATACGCCCATGGAATAATAATTCAAATATTTTCAAGATATCAATTGGATGGGAAAAGTGTATTTCTATTAATATATGATCAACAGAAGTGAAAACGTTACAGACTTCTGTGTCAGCACGGTTCGGAACTGAGAAACTAAGTTCCTTCTAGTTGGGCCTCCACCAATTCAATCCTCTACCAAAGGCAAGCTCATAGAATAGAGACAATGAAGTTCTAAATTAATAAGGGAAAAGATTGGGGGTTGAACACTGTGTTCAGACTTAAAGGACAAAGGGATGCAGACTCAATGTGAAGTGAATAATTCCTCCAAAGTAACTTTGCTCTCAAATTTGAATTCTTTCTGCTCCTTTCCATAGCTCGAAATTGGCCCATTTATAGCCTTCAAATGGAATTGAAGGGTCAAGTCGGAACGTTTCCATTATATGGAAGGCCAAGGATCATTAATCTCCTGTCATGACATGGAAACCCAACACCATTTTTCATTTTTGGGCGCAAATCCCAATGTACGCGGGCTGTAATGGTGCAACCTACATATACACATGTTGTATAGTAGGCAAGATGCGTATATGTGGAAAAAATGTATTTTTAGCTCTGGGATTTGCAAAAAGGGATGAAAAGTCTGCATAGGTAAATGGAAAAAGGCCCTCTGTGCAAGATTGCATAGGGTGAGGCAAATATTTCTATAACACTTCCTCTTCTTCTCCTTGTAGGGCTTATCAAATAGTTCTTTGACACTGGGGAGGAATTTCCCATCCACACTTGTACAATTGGTTGTTGGAAGATTGTAACATGCCATCTTCCAGCAATCAATTGTACAAGTGCGGCAGGGAAATTCCTCCTTGACATCAAAGAGATATTCGATAAGCCCCTCGAGGCAAAGAAGAGAAGGTCTAGGTATGAAATTTATAAGTGAATTGACACTAGTTATTATGGTGACAAGGATTACAAGAATGATATCTTGGAGAAATTTGAGTGGCCCCTGTAGGAGGAGATGTGGTCCATAGCACTAAGGGAATAGAAGAGGATCAAGTTTATCTAGAGGAAGGGTCAAGTCTATATAGAGGGTGGCCAGGTTGATGATCAAGATAAGTGAGGTCATTTCTATTAAGTTGGTCTTATTCTAGGAAGATGAGGATATGGTGGAAGAAATGGGAGAGCAAGATAAGGGAAACCAGTAGTAGAGAGAGTGAGATTTTGTTGCTCATGTGCCCCTTTTGTATGAGAAAGCGATTGAGTGCATGGTTGTGGGTAAGAAGAAACATGATGAACATTTTATTAAGTACATGGGTGAAGATATCATGAAGGAGAAATTCAAGGCCAAGGAAAAGCTTAATATTTAGCGACAAGGCATGCTGACAAAGCTTATGGATCATCGATTGTTTTTCCAAATGTGCTTCTTAAATTCTATTAAATATACAATATGGAGCTTAGGTCATTCTTGAGGTTGACATGGTGTTATAATTAAGGCATCCAAGAGGGTTATTTCTTGCTAAACAGGGAAAAGGGTCACTGGGAAGCTCCAATCATAGAGCTTGACAGTCCTAATAATACCAAAGTAGGGGACAAGATGACGAACTTGGAAGGTAACAAAATTGATGTGCCTAGTTCCAAATGCAAGGGCCCTAGTTACAAATACTTCGAGGCTACAAAATTATTTTCCATCCCCAAATAGAAATTCAATAAGCCCCCTCGAGGCGAAGAAGAGGAGGTGTACGTATGTGATCTACAAGAAAATTGACTCCAAATCATATTATGGCTATAGGAATTATGAGGGTGGTATCTTGGAGAAAGTCGAGCGGCACGCGGAGGAGGAAATGCAAGGTAAGGCACTAAGGAAGTGGTAGAGGATCGATTACATGCGCTAAATTATGAGAGGCATTGAAGAGTGACCTATGTTTCTGCCTCCGCAAAACAAAACCTCTGCAAAACTTTAATTATGGAAGTTTGCATATGCACTTTGTCAATTAAATTGTTTCTTGGTGCATTTTTACGTAGCACCCTCTCTGATGCGCTTTCAATCGTATCGATGTGCTATAAACAATATAACACACATGTATATTGTGTTTTTTTCAAATCATGTTGATGTCGTTGTTGCTTGATTTATAAAATGTATAATAAGTACTTTAATGATTTCTCTGTTTTTAAATTAAATTTAAGATGTATCACTCATTAGAATTTATAGTTGTCATATAATGTTTAACTTTAGTTTTATGAAATCGTTTATTTTAGATTGTAATTGTGAAAACTTAAAACTATTAATGTCATATAATGTTAAATTCATCTTCAAGGTGAATCGTTTAATTTCCAAAAAGATACAATATGCTGGTTAAACATGTTTACAAAAAAAATTTACTTTTATGAAATGTTATTTTATCATTTATTTTATTGATAACATTATAATAATTGTTCATAATTGCATTTATAATCATTATATTTATGAATAGTGATGGTAAAAATATCTTCCATATTGGGATGTTCTTTTTTTTCAATTATTATATTGGGATGACTTATGCCAAGTGTCATATTAGACTAAAAAATGCACCTCACTTTATATTAATAATAATAAATAATAATAAACGTGTTAATAGAATCATTATTCTTTTTTAGTTTGTAGGAAAAAATGTCAATTTTTTAAAAAATGATTGTGTTAAACTTTAATTGCAAAAACATAAACATGTATTTTTAAATTATGATACATCTTACACAAAAAAATATTAAAATAATAGGAAACAATAACATTTTTGTAAAAAAATTATTTATATATTTGAAATTAATAAAAGTATATCTATAAATGCATGCAATTCATAAATAATAACATTTATATAAAAATATATATTTTGAATCCATAGAAATAGATCTATAGATGCATGCAATTTCATCAAAGATGAGTCTGTGTAAACTATTTTAAAATATTGTCAAAATGAAACAAAGTGACAAATGATTTGGAAATGATGAATTTAATTAATTAGTTTATGCAATCCCAACCACCACCATGATTTTTAGGAAAAAATAAAATTTGATATATATATATATATATATATATATATATATATGATACTTTCCCTCCTATGATATGGACATATGATACTTTCCCTCCTAAAAAAATTAATTTTACATCATGTGCATGCAGCCTATGACATTAGTGTTCTATGTAAATTCTACAATTACTAATATCCATTCTCATATTTTTTGTAATCATGTAATCAAAATAATTTTATTAATACATATGTCTTATCAAATAACTAATATACAACTATCATCTACACTCCACAATTAATCCTAAGAGATCTTTAACTAAGTGATGCTTTCCATATTCCCTTTGTGAGCCCATTTGATATTATAGGGCGCTTTGCATCATGAATAATCCATAAAGTATCAAATTTAAGGGCAAAGACATTATTTTTCACATGTGGCCCATATTAGGCCCTAATAAAATCCCTAGTGTGCAAGGCTTATAAAGGCTAAGGTTCATTATTAATATTTAAAAATATAAAAAATATTAAGCAAACTCAATAAATAAAATAAACAAAAGCCCATGTGTAGAAGTTATAGGGAGCTTAGTCCCCATATTTGATGTAATGATTTTAACATGCAACCAACCACTTTATAAAAATAATATTGAATTAAGCAATACATTTACATTAGTTCCATTGAAAATACAAAAATATAATTACTCAATCATCTTTTTCTTATGCCCCAAGGAGACGTCTAAAGGTAGACCCAATGCAAGGCATTTTTAACGAGCGGTTAGTGGTCTATGGAATTTTTATTTTATTAACAACTTGACACCATGAGACAAACTATGTATTGTATACACAACAATAATTTTGGATGCCTTCCTTTTCATATAGAACTCTTTGTCATTGGAGTGTTCCTCAAAGGAACAATTTGCACTAAATAATGAGGCCCTGCAACTATTTATGAACCATGTGATGTTCCCATGAGTTCGTGGATGACCATCGATATATAACAATTTTTCCTTGTTAAAGTTTCCAGAAGAATAACCATTCATTCACATACTATACATGGAAATTTTATGTTTGTATTTGACAATATTCAAGTAATCAGACCGACTATAAAGAGGACCACAAAATGGCATAAGTGTCACTGATTGTTTGGCAGGAATGAATATGTGTGAAAGGATGAACAACCCAAGTTTTGAAACGTCTATTTTAGACTTGGAAATCATATAATTTTTACCAAAAAAATATAATTTGGTTCCAACATCGGGCACATGCATAAACAGCGACCAAGTGTCATACAAATTTTGTTATGATCCAAAGGGGGAATATATAGGGTTAAATGTATATGATATGACCCCAAGGGGGGACATATGTGGGGTTAAATGTACATGTAATGTGTAAATATATGTGTAATAAGTTCGGCCTAATAGTAAATGGGTCTCATGTGCAAGTGTGAATATGTATATATAGAGATCATGTATTCATTATTGTAGACATGTGAATTGTGATGTGTGAATCTATCTGGTTATGTGGAGGAGGTTCTCTGATTATTTAAGAAGTTATTGTGTAACTTGTCTATATTGGATTTGTGATCCACACTCACATTTTGTACATGGTATGTACTTCTATTATGTTATGATATTTTTAATAATTTGGATCATTACATTTGGTATCAAAGCATTGATCCTAGGATTTTTCTTTCTCAAACAAGTCATCTTGGAATTTTTGCTATAACTTTTTTCAGGGCGGCCACTTCATAAAGAAAAACTTGGAAGTTGTTTATAATAAATATTATGGTACCCGTGGTATCAACCTCAACTTATGTTTCGTAGTACTTTCATAGATACACCCTGTGTAAGATAGGGTTTTCGTCTAGTCCTATAACTAGTCTCAAACAGGTGTTCTGTGTAAACCGAACATATCGTTTTCATAGAGGATCCAAATTACATGAGAATAGTGGAATTTTAAATAGGATACTCTATAGTATTTTGGGTGTGTATTTTAGAATAATTTATCCAATATGGGATGCGGGGAATTTTGTACAAGTTCGTTCTTCAAAATAGGCCAAAATTCAGCAAGGTTTGGGAAAGGTTCCATAAATTTCATTTGGCGCACCCAATTTTGGTCAGACCCATGGAATTGAAAATAATACATTTCATAATATTATAGATCAAAATTTCAAGCTCATGGGGTCTGGAATTTCAGAAATACATCAGAAGGAAGGTCGAACAAGAGGACAAACTGCAAATCAAGGTTTCAAAGGTATGTTTACTCAAAATTATCATAACTTTTGATTGAGATGTCTTATTTTGATGATTAAAATTTCATTGGAAAGAGAAAACATAGAATATTATATTGGAACAAGGATTATAACTATTTGAGATCATTATCCTTAATATATTAAGGTTCTAAGTTTAGGGTTGGGGTTATACCTCAATCAAGAACCAATGGCAATACCTAATTTTTATGGAGATGAAGATAGAGACAAGATAAATCCTATGGAATGGTTGAGAATGATAAAAAAATCTATTTTTAGACCTTTTATGGTAGGATTTTACTTGAGTGGTGAATATCTTAAGTGTTGGGATATCCTTGATGAAGGTACTAGATTCTCCCTCTCATGGGAAGAATTTGAAAAACTCTTCTTAGATAAATGGATTAGGGATACAAAATGGAGGAAATGTATAGAATTAAAGATCAATTAAAAGAAGAAAATAAAGATATTAAGAAGAAGTTTGAGGATATATAAGACACGATTCCTTAATTAATCACTAATTAAGAGAGTTAAGAACTTAAAGAAAGAAAAGACTAGCAAAGGAAAGTGGGAAAAATATGATTCAAGGGAAGATTTGAAAAACAAAGATGACGAGATATGTAGATTACAAAATCATAATTAAAAACTATTGGATGAAGTTAAGACATTGAAAGAAGAAAATAATAATTGTCAAAATCAAGAAGAAAGAAGGATCTTGGATGAAGAATCTACCAACATACTTGAAAAGGAATCCCTAAATATTGATGAAGTAAATCAGAAATGAAATCTAGAATTGAAGAAGGATATCAAAATTTGATAGATGGGGTCACATTGTAGCTTAAAAAGGAGAAACAAGACAAGATTCAAGAAGTTCAAAAAAATATACTTGAAGAAGTTTAACTCCATATAGAGGACATACCCAACCACCCACAGGTTGGCCATGCTACTTCAAAACTCACTTCTGGACTGATTTTGAATTCTGACAAATTTTTAATTAACAAAGAGGCATGAAATATTCACATGCAGAGATCAATATTCATGCTACAACATAAAAGAAATGAATATAATTCCATACACAAAAATAACCATCAAGCATGCACATTATAAACATGAATCTCAGAGGTTATAATTAATACACAACAGAAATAAATATATAGGTAAATAAAACCATGACAGAGAACACTTGTCTTTAATAAAACGAATCACCAATTGGTTGCAGAACAAGGACATTCCACCCAACCATATAAACTATTGTTCTAAATCTCAACAACAATGTCACCCCTGAGCTAGGACTATGAATCCACAAGGATGGTTCCAAGGTGTCACTTAGCTTCCAAAATCAGTCAGCACTCAAGCTCTCACATGTTTCTCAATACACACAGCAATCCAATGTACACCATATCTCTCATATCCATCCTGCACAACCCAAGAGAATGGACCCTCTTCTCTGCCACACAATTCTTCATGCTATCCACCTCCTTCCATGGCTCCAGTGCAGCTATTCAAGAATTTCCATTCTGGGACTCTCAGGATTCACAGCTATGAGAAAAACTTAACACATGTCAATGCATATCATACATGCAAGCATTAATTCATGGATGGAATACACCAGCAGTCATTACAGCCAACAAAAAAATGGCTCCTCTCCAACAATTCGTTTTTTTTCCCAAGCCAAGATCAAAATGAATTAGGAATGAGGAGTGGGTCAAAGAGTGAATGGAGAGAGAACATAATGAAAGGTGTGAAAAATGAACAATAAGTGAGTGAACCCCCAAACAAACCAAATATGGGTTTATATATTTCCTAGAATTAAAGAACCACATGGCCTTCCCCCAAGAATCTCATGTAACTGATATTCTCCATTAAAACAAAAATGTGTAAATAAAATATAAATAAATACTTAGCCCCTCAAGCCCTCTCTCTTATGGAATCATAGCCCCCTATAACTCTTTTCATTGTCTGTCTAGTAGCCATCAATGTATTTTATTATTAATAATGACCAAAACATTACATTTCCTAGCCACACTTGCCTCTTTTAATTGTTTGGGCACTCTGACCTTTCGTAAATTAAAAAAATACATTATTCAATATGGGGACTCAAAATTAGGGTATTACAGTTGGCCAATTTAGGATGAAACGTAGTTGATCTGGATTCCAACTTTTCAAAAAAGGAGCATATGTAAGTGTTCCTACATGTCTTTTCTATATCACCTATTGGATTATTGACTACAGTGGAAGGTATTAGACCATCAACTTTGGGTATTTGATCATTATTATAATGAGACAATGTGACATGTTGAGGGTTCTTCTTCAACCCTTTACATTTTGAACAACCACATACCACTCGTATGCCATAAACGAGATCCAATTCACAATGTAATATTGTTGACCTAGGCTGCAGACTGCTGAAAGATGGCATGTTACAATTGGCAGGGTAAAATAGTTATCCATTTTCATTAAAAATTTGCATGTGGTATCTTTCAAGTCTGATAACAGATTGCAACATTTTTTCATTGGTGGAATATCTTGCTCATCCGAACTCGATCCCAATTTATGATTCTACAAAATTCAATGAACAATTATTCAAATCAACTTGCATAAATGACATAAATTCAATCAGATAAATGAATTATAAATAAAATCTAGACTTACGTCAAATAGTGTGGGATAAGTTGACAAACTTGTTCTTGGAACTGAAAGTTACACTTTGACTACTAAAGTGCAAGCTCAGTACCCATCAATAGGCTTGTAAGGTAAGTTTTAAGATAAAGTGTCAAATGGATAAAACTCAGCCCAACAATGTAAATCACGGAAAGTTCTAGATAATATGTATCAGCAAAAGAGGTCTTGTCTAACTTGGATCAGGGTTTTAAAGAGTAATGTGGATAGAAGGAAGAATTTAGTGAGAAAGATGAAGTAATTCTAATATTAGCATCAAGCATTACTTGCATACCAATGAAGGAAAAGATTTATACACAAGAACTTCTTTAATCAAAGCTTAAACTCTGAGAATAGTTATAACAACATCACAATCAAACCTCCATTACAATACAACTATAAAATATCAATTGAAGGATTCAATGACAGTAAATTTCAGAGTAAGAGATAAAAAAGATGGCAAGAAAGAAAATGAATTCTATTAGACAAACATTCATCAAGTATAATACATAAAATACAGAGTTGGCTATGTTACATCAGTGTATCACAAAAGGAGTCTTACATTAACCATATGAACCTCTAAAATGACATCTAATGTTCCTCTTATATCCTAGGCTATGAATGAAAATTGCATAATTCAAACCCCCCTCTAGCATAGGATTCCAACATCATGAAGCTAGGGTAACTACAGTTGTTCAACAAAAATAACTGATTGTTAAAAACTAGGCTTAATGTTGGCAACTACCCTGACATCTTTAATAGGCTTGATGATGTGTCCCTTGAGCACATATTTTTCTTGTTAGGTGTCCCTCCAAATTTAAACTAACATCCAAGCAGTTGTCCCATACGTCTCTAGCCATATGGAAATCATTGATCCTCTTAAAACCTCCAAAACAATAATTTGCAACATATTATGTAGCGCCATTTGTATTATCCAGTTCACAGCTAAGTTCACAGCGCATGACTGCATAAACTAGTTTGCAGCGCCAGGCACTGCAAACTTTCCTGTAGCTGTTTAATATATCTAATAGAGCCCCAAAACACCCAAAAACTGTCTTCAGAGCTAGAGATGCCTGTAAAAACTCATTATCTAGTGTATGAGTGAAAAGATTAATCATGGGCATCATACTTCACCAAAATCATGCAAGAAACAAGCATTGTCCAAAACCAAAACTCTTTAATACATTTCATATTTTAACTTTTTGAATCTGGAAGTCCTTCTTGTGGCAACTTGGGCCAACACATCAAAATTCCTCTTGGTCAACTCCTCCTTGAAAGGTTGCAGCTCCATATTTAACCCCCTGATCTGACTTTGGTAGGTTATATTATGTCTATATAGGTTCTTAAGATGCATGTGGAGAGGTCTAAATATCTTAGCAATGAACTTGGATTTTACAAGAGTCCCACGATACATATCCAGGAGATCACTTAATTTCTTCCTTTCAACTAACTCCTCCCTTTTCGATTTAGCAATTTCATCTCTGTCCTCTTTAAGTTGTTTGTCCAGCCTTTCAAAGGTAGGGTTCTATGTAGGAGTAGTTATATCTATAACCTCAATGTGCTCCTCAATAGGTACAGTTTTACCTTTACCTTTTCTCTTGATTGGAGCTTCCACTGTGTCTTCTTTCATAATACTTTCGTACTTTGTTGATGATCTAGTGAAAGGTCTCCTAACCTTATCTTTATCTGCAACAGATGGTGAAGGGAAAAGTAACCTCCTTCCTTTTGAGCCAGTGGCTCTGGTTGATGGAGTCTCTAATGACTTTGGAACTAGTTTGGGTGAAACCTCCCTTTGTGGAGAGTAATATCTCCTTCTCCTTCTTGTTCATTAGTTGTTTCATCATTTTTAACAATACCTTTGCTCTTCCTCTTCTTTCTTGTCTCTGTGTGTATAGTACTATTAGCCTGAAGAGGGATTTGTACCTTGGATTATGGAGTAGGAGAAACATTTAATTGAAAAGGTGAAGAAGCAATGAATTTCTCCCTGTCAATGTTTTTCTTGTTTAATTCCTCCATCACAAGCATTTTAATCAGACCTAAATAAAAAACACTTGTATCAACTACCTCATATTTAGCTTGGACTATGTCAGCCATTTTTCTAATACTCCTAAACAAATAAAAAGGAAGATTCATAAGGTCTTTTCCTATGAAGTGCAACAGAAGTCTTATGTGGTACTGATAAATCATGTCGAATCTCCCTTCACAGGTAAATTATCTTTGGATTACCTTCAATCATGTGGCTCCTAGGAACTCCTTTTGATAAATTGTCTCTGTGATATTCTGGTTTGAGGAATTCTTTAGAGAAGGTTGCATTTAGGTTCATGGATTTAAACCATTTTTCCCCAGTATTAGGTATTTCAGTAGTTGTTGCTATGGTCACTTCAGATACCTCAAGTTCTAGTGTCCCAACCTTGGTCTTTGTTCCGTCAAAGTTCAAGTCAAATTCCCTATCCACCTCAGGGTGCCCCCTCTGCATTTTTTGATAGAAACTAAAACAACCCACTCTTTGGAATACTTCCCTAATGAGGGGTTCAGCAACAAACAGTTTCATATCATAGGGCTCAGTCCTCACAATGAATCCTCCTTTGTGAGCCTTATTTTTCTATGGAGTATCCATTGATGTAGTATGAACAAAATCTTACCACAAATTTTAATGATCCAAGAGGAAAAACAGAGGACTAGGGTTTTAATGGATCATCTTTCTCAAAAGGTTGGTTCTATATAAATCTTTATGTGTCTATCATCCTATTTGACCTCCAATAATAAGACAAGGTATCTTACAACAGCAAGATGAAGGAAGACTACAAAGAACCATGAAGGTATAAAGAAACATCTTTTTGTAAGAAAGGTCTTGTTCACCACATCACAATACTTCAGACTCCAACTCCAATAAATGGACAATACATACATACATACATGAATATGATATTAAAATTTATCGGTGATTTTATTTTTTTTATAAAACACTTGTGTGTCTCTATATATAGAAGGCACTCGTGCAACCAACTATGCAACACACCAAACTGTTACATCCATTAAAACCTATGCAAACCAAAACCTCTGTAAATTTTAAAAGCGGAGATTTGCATTTCTATTTTGTCAATAAAATTGGTATCGGTGCATTGTTTAATATATACGCACCGGTGTGCACTAATCAAGGAGGTGCACCAATTTGACGAAAAATTTAATTTTTAAAATATGCAGTTTAATAAGTGATTTACCATACAAATTGAAAAACACATTGAAAAAAGAGAGGGAATTTCATTTTTCAAAATGTATTTGTTTATCAATTAAAAATTATTCATTATTTTATTTTTTTGACATAATTTAGAGGGAAGATTTGTGGAAGAGAGATTTACCATGAAATAATTTGGAGTGGTTGGATTTTTTGAAGAGCCAAAATTGGAAGGGATCAGTAGGGAACATAAAAAATTGCAAAGAAGAAATTCCAGGTATGTGATTTCATTCGACAAATCATTTCAATATTTCCCTATTTGATTCAAACTATTTTCAATGCATGCTAAAAAAAAATAAGGGTTTCATAGTTACCTTCGGTATTGGAAGCCATAGCTTTCTTCTTTTTTTTTCTTCTTCCCCTCTTTTTTTTAGCAATATATTTTTATAGGGTTTATTTAGTTGCATATGGGACATTTGGTATCCATTGCAATAGTACCACTCATTGCATCGGATTGCAAACAGTGTCAACCATGTTGTTGTCAGATATTTAAAAAAACAATGTTTATGTGGTATGTGGTGTGCACTATATAGGAAAATCGCCCAAGTGTGCATTGTACAGAGGTAGTGACCTGGTGCTCACTATATACAAAAGTGCACCTAGGCGCATATATCTGTGAAAAGAATTGATTTGTCAAAAAAATAAACAATATTGATTTTGTATCATATGTATACTACTTAGAGGTGTGTAATGACTAATATTACATACTGGTGCGAGTAAAGGTTTGATGCCCCAGTGCGTTCTATTTAATGAAGCGCACCAAAATACTAGATTGTATAAAAATTTCATAATTTCTAATTTTGACAATTCCTGATTTTTTTTTATACAAGATGGTTGATAGAAGTTCGAAGAAAACATCTTGTTGCAGCAAGCGCAATGGTAGCTCATCCCAAGAAGAGAATAAGGAAGGTTCTCTAAGTTTTATTAAAATTTAATATATAATTCGAAACATGTGTAAGTTTAAATTAATGATGTGTATTGGTTAATGTGTTCCATAGAGAGCAATAACTTGAAGAAACTCGATAATATTGTTCGCAATCTGAGTGCAGAAGAGAATAAGAGCTTTATGGAAATGTTGCAAAGAGAGGAAAAAAGTGAATAGAAAGGTAATCAACATTAATTTTTTCTTTGACTTTTACTAAAAATGAATTTCTTAACCCCCGGATGGGGTGACACGACACACGGGGTCAATGACACATGGACAAGCACTAAGAGATGCTTTAAGTGCAGGTTTAACTGCGGATGGCAGCCACCCACGCATTAGCATTAACGCTGGGGGTTGGCCATCGCAGGGTTCATACGACGGCGAAGCTCCCTCGCGCGACCATTTATTTCTCCCGCGAGCTCAAACAGATCATGGATACGGAAGGACAGATTCTAATGAAGCCTAGTTATGTGCTTGATTATGCGCCCGAACAGAGAGCATTTGTTATGGAACTCGCTCGAACGTTCGTCATTTATGCAATGCACTTTGGTGAGGCCTCCCAGGGCTCTTTGTTCTCGGACTGTTATGAATTTTCTCTTGCTGTGGCTCCTTGTCTGAGACGGTTTGTTAGGGACTTGCACTTGCTGCTGCTCTTGTTTAAGAGTTCCCGTCTTGCGCGGTTCTGGCTCTGTATTGGCGGTTTTTGCTCTGTTTCAATGGTTCGAGAGCGTGCCAGGTCTCGTCGGGGCTCGGCTTGGGATGCCCACAGGGCACAGCGTCGCAGGAAGAAGCAGCTGGAATGTGCTCTTTCTTTGGCATCCTCAATTCTTCGTAAAAAAGCATGAGAAGAGCGGCGAAAGCTGCTCGACATCATTGCTGAGAAAAAGGCTGGAGGCAGCAGGGAAGGTTCGATTTCTGAATTGAGTATTGTTAGGGATGCCGAGCCCGAGGTCGCGCTGTCCACTTGCATAGTGGAAGAGGACCCGACCATTGGAGACTTGCCTTGCATGGAGGCACCCCAGGCCATGGAGAGTTCTGTTCGAGCTTTGATATGTGACGATTATGTCCCAGGCTGTATCATCGAAAAAGTTCCCTGGATGGGCGACTTGCCATCTCTTCACGCAGAGAAGACTATGGGCAATGAGATTCGCGAGGAGAAGAGTAAGGTAGCGGCTGATTCGGGTGCGGAAATGGATTCGGGAACTGCCCCCAGTAGTGGCTCGGGTGGCGGTTTGCATGGTTTTCTTCTCAGTGACGAACACCTGGCCTTGGTCTTTGAGCTACGCAGCCATTTGGCGGATGTGGAACTCAGGACGCTCCTCATGAGCCAGCGTTTAGACATCCTCCTAGGCACGTTTTCCGAAGCTCCATCTCAGCACAAGTGTCCCCTGTGCGCGCAGGAGTTTGCTATTCCAGCGAGGTGCGCTTGGCAGGCGAGTGAAGGTGACGGTGCAATGGGTGAATAGGTTTTACTGCTTCTTGGCTTTTGTTTTCTACTTTGTTGTTTTATGCACTCTTGGACCATTAGCCCCTGTTCTGGTTTCCTTTGGGCAGGACAGGGGCTCTGAACTAAATGTTTTATTGTTATAACTGCTATTGGCCCCTTAGCTATACTGGTTTCCGGATACCGGCAATATTTTTGGTTGTTTTTAGCCATGACTCTGTATTTTGTCTATGTTTTGTGATTATCTAATATAGAAGGTACTACCCTCTTTTTTATTTAAAAAAAAATGAATTTCTTAACATTAATGGCTAACAATTTTTAAACACTTGATTTCACATTTTTTTAATGTTATGCAGGGACCAATAGCAAGGGAATGGAATCTCATCCTAAGAGGACAAAAATTGTTAAGGATGTAAATGATGATGATGGCTTGGTCATTAGTTCATATGGAGTGGTGCTTGAATTTAATGAGGGGAAAAATGTTTTATAGAGATTTGAGGGATATAGTGGAAAGAACATTGATCTAGGTGGATATTGGTGGCCACCCACCTATTCCAACTGGCTCCTCTTGACAGTTTTTAGTGCAGCACGTTCTTTTGTACTTATTTTTAATTGTGGGATCTACACTTCCTGGGATGTCTGGATCCCTGCACATCTTCCAAGTGGATACTGGTGTCCTCCCACCTAATCCAACTGGATTATTTTATATTTTTTCATGTCATCACATATTTTTGTACTTCCAAAGATGTTTTGGGGCCCTAAATAGTGTTTTTTTGTCTCACCACAATCAAATTGTAGACAGGTTCAAATTTTGACGGTGAAATTTGTAGTTCTCAAAAAGACCTTTCCAATGGGATATCACGCACATAAAACATAGATCGTATGCAAAATTTATGACCCCAGGAAGTTGAGGTACCAACTTACCCATAGGGGCCCACATAAATTTTGGTGTTTCATCTCCTAGGGTTAGGTTTTTGGACGTATAAGGTTTTGGCATTCATGATTAATGTTAAAAAGGACTCTGGAGCCTCATTGTAATCATTTTTCTCAGATGGATTCACATAGCAGCCACATCTATTCTTAGAGATAGATACCACCATTCGAACAAGTGTTTTAGTTCTGCAGTTTTATAGTTTCGGCCTATTTCATTTATTCAATAGAATATATTGTTCACTGGATATCTATGTTTTTATTCATATCTCTACATTTATTTTATTTAGCCTGTTAATTAGTTTGTTCCACTCCTAAATCCGGATCAGTGGTATCAAATTGGTCTACTCTTTATTTATTTTTCTTTGTGCATGTCCCCGACAAAATATGGCTACAAGAAGTTGGGACTCGAACCAATCGATTCATTGCAATATCGACAACATTGAACCTGACAACAACCCGTGGGGGAGGAAAAGAAATATGATGGAGCGGGATATCCTTTTAAAATGTTTCTCGAGGAATCCCTTATGCGACAAAGGAACGAAATGATGGACAACTTTGCGCAGATCCTTCGGCGGTTTCCCACAGGAGAAGCATCTTCATTAAGCGTCCATGCAACCCCCTTCAAGGTACAAGTAAATTTTTATATTCCATTATTTGAAGGACTAATAGATGAAGATGTTGTAGATAAATGGTCGAATATGCTCGAAGGGTATTTTTTGGTCCACAATTTTTTTGATAGGGAAAATATCACTTTTTCACTTCTCAAGGTCATCCCCCATGTTAAGGACTGGTGGGATACTTACTCTAAGAAAAGGGCCATAGAGGAATCTGCAATATTTTTTGTTTCCCCTACATGGTATTTCTTTTGGTATGCCATTAAATAACAGTACTACCCTATTGGAAGCTACAAGGATGAGTACACTAGATGAACCACCCTACGTCAAGAAAGGGACCAGATAGTACTAGATTTCACCAATATTTTCCATACCTTGCACATCAAATTGTGTATCAAAGATTCAAAGAGACATCCGGTGCTGAAATAACGCATTTTTTTGCATAGATACATTCAAAAAGAAATGGATTTTTTGGACATCACATCATTGGGTAATGCTTATAGATATGTTGTCAAGATTGAGCAGAAATTTAAGCATAAGAGGCGAGATTTTGGATCTGCAAACTCCTCACAGCCAAATAAGGTCAAAGGCTAACCCAACCCACACAGCAAGGGACAAAGAAAATATGGCCACTCTCAGGACAACCAATCCAAGCCGCAACATAAGAAGGTAAATGAGAAGAAGAAGAAGGACACGGGAAAATAGTGTGAATACCATAAAATCCCTTGGCACAACATTGAATAATGTCTCTCCAAGAAGTCACTCATGGTCGAGCTTAAGGATTCCGATTCAAAGGCCGATTCTGACTCTGAATCAAATCCAGAAGGCGAGAAACGAATTATTGATGTTGAACCTAGTGCCACTGTCGCTACCACCAAATTCCATCCAAGTGAACCAAAATAACCAGAGGAAGGGGAACGCCTCTTTCACTCATAGATGTGGGTAAAGGGAGCTCTGCTTCATTTAATTTTTGATAGCAGTAGTCAGAAGAACCCAATCTCAGCAGAGGTCATCGAGCGGTTGGACCTACCGACAATACTGCACCCACAACCCTACACCATAGGCTATCTTCGCCAAGGAAACGATCTCTATGTCAGCCAACAATGTCATTTGATCTATGGAATCAAGCCTTTCAAAGATGAGGTATTGTGTGATATTGATCCCCTTGAAGTTTGTGATGTTATTTTAGGACAACCATATTTATGGAAGCGTCATGTTGTGTATGAGTCTAGACCCCACAATATTATTATTACTTTGGGTAGACACTTGTACAGGATACCAAAGGTAGCATCGCCTATCGTTATTTCTTTAATCTCTGCTAAGAAATGTAGTAAGGTCATTTCACACAGCAGGAAGTTTGTCTTCTTTGTTATATGAGTTCATAGTAAGTAGAAGGTCGTCGCCACATCTGTGGCCTCTACACAAATCCTCTATTTGCAGTAGAAGCAAGTGGACGGGATTGTGGAAGAATACAAAGACATCTTATCCTCACTCATCGCGGTACCGACGCACTTCTAAGTCAAGCATACAATTGATCTAACCCCTGGTGAAATTATGCCTAATGGACCAGTCTATCATCGCTTATTGATGGAAAATGATGAAATCAAGAGTCAGATCCAAGAGCTTCTTCAAAAGGGGCACATTAGACCCAACTCCTCCCCTTGAGGAATGTCGATTGTACTGGTAAAGATGAAGGATGGTACATGGAGACTTTGCATTGATTACAAAGAGTTAAACAAAATCACAGTTAAGAACTGGTACCCAATTACTAGGATTAATGACCTTCTTGACCAACTCAAGGGAGAAAATTTATTCATCAAGACTGACCTAAAGTCTGGCTACTACCAGGTTCCCATCAAACCAATTGATGTATGGAAGACATCTTTCAAATATAAAGAAGGTCTCTTCTAATGGTTGCTCATTCCCTTTGGCTTAAAAAATGTACCAGCCACTTTCATGAGGTTGATGGATGATGTATTAAGACCCTTCACCAACTCTTTTGTGGTGGTATATTTGGATGACATCCTCATATTCAAAAGAACTTGGGAGGAGCACATGCGTCATATTCAATGGGTATTGAGAACTCTACGATAGCACAGGCTATATGCCAACTTGGAAAAAATTTCCTTTGGCATGAACAAGGTCCAATACTTGGGCTACATTGTTGATGAGCATGGGGTACATGTTGATCCCACTAAGATCCAATTCATTTGTGATTGTCCAGCCCCAACAACACTAACCGAGCTTCAGAGCTTCTTGGGACTGGCCAACTTCTACCGATGATTTGTGTTAGGATTCTCCCATATTACATGGGCCCTCACCCACCTGAGCAAGGGAGGTGGCAGGGAAAATTTCGTGTGCAGGAAGGAACAACAATGAGAATTTTATGATCTAAAGCATCGCTTGTGATTGTAAGAGCCAAATTAAATAAACAACATTTATTTTATAACAGAGAAGTAAAATTTAAGAGTTACTTCATTTAGCACATTCGCAATCAATTTCATCATAGTAATAAAATTTAATAACAAATTAATACAAAAAAAACAATGCATAATTCTTGGTAAATACATGAACCTGATGCTATTATCCCTCCTGTTGTCCGCAACTTTCCTCCTTGATATCTTATGAACACTACCCAAATCCATTCCTCCCTGCCAACTAGGTAGCTCCCTATCTCTAGGATATCAATGGATATCCTGGTCCCCGTGCCCAAAACCCCCAGCAACTCCAGTGCACAGTATCAATCCCACTCACAAATTTCACCTCCCTCTCTGCAAATCCCAGAGCTCCCAAAATCCATTCCCCAACCTCCGTAGAATGCCTCCTGTCCAACTCCTTCCCTTCCTTATCCCTCCTTCACCGACTCTCCTCCCCCTCATTAATTTCCTTACCCCCCCCTTATTAATTTCTTATCCCATTCTTTAATGCCTTATCCCACCTTCATTAATATCTTATCCCTTTCTTTAATGCCTTATCCCCTCCCGCATACGTAAAGCATTTTAATTAAACAATTTAAAATTATTAAGCCCCCCTTAAATTATTACCAATATCATTGAGTGTGATATGTAATAATTAATTAA
>ML783442.1:410538-441129 GCA_009831015.1 Picea engelmannii | reverse complement strand
AAAATGATAATTTAATTATTAAAAAGGCTTACTATTACTTTTAAACAAATTATTAAAACTAAACATTAATATATATAAAAACATCTGTGGCATTCGTTGGCAGCCTTTAAGGTTGGGCTTCTGGCATGAGGCCCACGTGCCCGGCCTCCGGCTCTCAATACCAAAACCTAAGCTTGCCTCTTTCCTCAGCTCGACGTTCTACTTCGTTGCCTCCTTCGTTTTCCTAGTCTTCCAGGGCTGTTATTCATGAGATGAAATCATAAGGGTTTAGAAAGCAGGCCATGGTTGTGGCGATCCTCATGCTTCTGGTAGATGTTTTGGCCGCCCAACATGGTGAAACCAGACCTACTTTAGCAAGCTAATGATATTCGATCAAGTGTGTTTGGCATTTCTATGTATCGTGTAAACCAATGAGAGATAATAAATGTTGTCATGAGTGGAAGAGATGTGGTTGTAATAATGGCTGCAGGTGATGGCAAGCGTCTTTGTTACCAGCTTCCTGCCTTTCTTTGATAGCAATTGTTGTAAGTATTCAGAACGAGCTACTAAAATACTATATTTTAAATTTTTTTTTTGAATTGCATTTTAATGTTCTTTCTCTCAGTTGTGTGCACTTTGGAGCTGTAGAAGCATATTCTGTTTTGAAACTTACTAGACTGGCACTAACTTGCAACCTAATTTTTCTCATGAGGTATGGTTATTTTCAGAAGATCGTTAATTTTGGGCACTGCTCTGCATGTTTTCTATATGTTGTCCATGCACGAGTATGTACCCACCCGCCTATCCATCTAGCCCCCTCTCTATATGATATCCCATCCATATCATATCCATACTTCTCCAAAAAATTGGATTCTGTATAAGATACTCTATCCATATCAGTACCGGTGTCCATATCTTTCCCTTCAGATGTATTGCATGAATTATATTTGATGATTTTCTTTTGGTTTCTGGCATTTTTTTTTTTTGGAACGATGGCTACTAATATTTAATTAAACTCACAAATCTAAGTAGTCACGTTCATTTCTCTTTTGTTTTTAATACGTTCTTTTCAACAGAGAAACAAATGCCATATTAGGACACAATAATCAGACCTATAGTTCTATGAATGTAGACTTCATGTTATATTTCATCTCTGAATAGCATTTAAAAAATATTTGAGAGGGAAATAAAGCCTGTATATCATTCCTAACAACATAAAGACTTGATTCAAAATAAAATATGCACACCAATAAGCAAATGAACAGATAAATAACCTGCACAGTGCTACCAGCCTTGACTTTGTTGGATTTCAATGAAGTGTTGATTTCTTTTTCTCCTGCGCTTGTAAGGAAATCCCTTAGTTCTTGATTTATGTTGAGATTTCATTTGGTTTATTTTTCTCTTGTGCTTGCAAGGAAGGACTCATCGAGTATGGAGTCTCCTACGATGCCTTCTCTTATATTAAAACCCTATGCCTCTGCCCAGAAAGTTAACCTCTGCGCCTTTTATCCCTTACTCAGTAAATTTACTCTAGATCTTTGCGTTGAGGACAAGAGCTAAGACCTTCTCGTGGGTTTTCCTTCTCTAAAGAAGGGTCTCCTAAGTTGGGTCTCCAAATGGGTCACAGATGGGTGGTGGAAAATCAAATTGGTAAGAAGAATATTATCATAGATGAGTGCAATTCCAAACAATCGGTCTACATTTTTGGTTGCAAGATTATGTTGTGCAAGTTCAAGGTAAAGTTAACAATATTTCCATTGACAAATGCACAAAAACAGGAGTTGTCTTTATGGATGTCATGGCAGCTTGTGAGATAGTTAACTGTAATGGAGTTGAAGTGTAGTGTCAGGGTACAGTTCCAACTATTTCTGTTGATAATACAGCTGGTTGTCATCTATACTTCAGCCGGAGTTCAATGGGAGCATCTATAACAACAGCCAAGTCAGGTGAAGTTAATGTGCTAGTCCCGGATGCAACAGATAATTCTGACATGGTATATACCTCTATGTTATTTATCGCTCTAGACTTCAGTCGCTTCAAAGTTAGGGCATTCATTCTTCTGTGACTAAAACTCTTTCTCACTGTATCAGTTAGATCATAAAAAAATATTTAGGACTCTTAGTTCCTTTCTTATTTCATTTATATATTTATATTTGTTTATATAATCCAATAATAGTGTGTTTGGTACACCTGGTGGTAATTTGTTTTTACATTTTCCATTCTTATTTCATTTATATATTTATATTTGTTTATATAATCAATTTATATATTTACATTTGTTTATATAATCAAATAATAGTGTGTTTGGTTTGGTTTGCAGGTTAGGCGGGAGGGACTTTGGCCAGGCTCCAGTGTTTCAACTACAACTCTGATACCATATGTAAGAGACAAATTAAATAAACAACATTTATTTTAGAACAGAGCAGTAAAATTTAAGAGTTACTTCATTTAGCACATTCGCAATCAATTTCATCATAGTAATAAAATTTAATAACAAATTAATACAAAAAAACAATGCATAATTCTTGGTAAATACCTGAACCTGATGCTATTATCCCTCCTGTTGTCCGCAGCTTGCCTCCTTGATCTCTTATGAACACTTCCCAAATCCGTTCCTCCCTGCCAACTAGGTAGCTCCATAGCTCCAGGATATCAATGGATATCCTGGCCCCCATGCCCAAAACCCCCAGCAACTCCGGTGCACAGTATCAATCCCACTCACAAATTTCACCTCCCTCTCTGCAAATCCCAGAGCTCCCAAAATCCATTCCCCAACCTCCGTAGAATGCCTCCCATCCAACTCCTTCCCTTCCTTATCCCTCCTTCACCGACTCTCCTCCCCCTCATTAATTTCCTTATCCCCCCCTTATTAATTTCTTATCCCATTCTTTAATGCCTTATCCCCCCTTCATTAATATCTTATCCCTTTCTTTAATGCCTTATCCCCTCCCGCATACGTAAAGAATTTTAATTAAACAATTTAAAATTATTAAGCCCCCCTTAAATTATTACCAATATCATTGAGTGTGATATGTAATAATTAATTAATTAATTAATTAATCAAAAGTTAAAACAATTAATTAATAAATAAATAATCAATTAATATTATTAATACTAATCATTGTTTAATTAAAACCATATTAGGACAATTAATTATCTAATAAATTTTACTTAATAATCCCTAAGCATGTATTCATCTAGGGTTGTTACAGTGATCAGCTCCAGTACTCTCCTTTATCGATCTGCAATAAATGTTTGAGATTGAGACTAATGCATCTGACTATGTTGTAGGTGCAGTTCTCACTTTGCACAGTCATCCGGTGGCATAACATAGTGAAACACTCTCATATACTATTTGGAAATACTCCACTTATGACAAGGAAATGTATTCCATAGTAAAATCATGTCATCAATGGAAACATTACATTCTGGGAAAGGATACGATCATCCACATTGATTGCAAGCCTCTATAGTTCATACAAACACAGGGGAAGTTGCAGAAAGACTACCATCAGAAGTGGTCCACCTACCTGCAACAATTCCATATCAACATCAAGTATAAGACAGGGAGAAAAAATCAGGTCTTTGGCTGCCTCAGTCGACCTCCCATGTCTTCCCTCACCACTATGCTCCATTCCTATGGACATGAAGCATTTGAGTGATCCAAAATTTATCAACAAGATCCGGACTTCACCACCACCTATCAGCTCTTGGGTACATGCGCAATTGTCACTGATTTAACATTCAGGATGCATTGTTATGGGATTTGGTCCATATCTATGTTCCTGCAAGCAATAGTGAAAAGCTGATTTCAGAAGCCCACTACAGTCGGATGGCAGGACATTTTGGCATGGAGAAAATTGTGGTCGTTCTCCAGAAACATTTTTATTGGCCAAAATTTTGACAGGAGGTCAGAAATCATATCATCACTTGCACTTCTAGTTCCATTTCTGATCCAGGTGGATATCAGTGGCCACCCACCTTTTCCAACCGGCTCAAAACAATTTTCTGGCAATTTTGGTAATTTACTATTTTTAGTAGTTTTTAACTTTTGGGGCCATTTTGAGGGCCTAAATGAAGGTTTTTCAGGATAGAGCTTCTCAATGATATGTAAAGGCATGATTGAGCCTCCAAAACTAATATCCTCGATGATACCTTTCTAACAAGATATCGTGCATCCCAAACAGAGATCGTATGTAAAAGTTGTGACCCTGGGAAGTTGATGTACTAACTTACCCAAACGGGGCCCACATGACTTTTGGGCGCTTCATCTCCTAGGGTTATGTTTTTGGATGTATAGGATTTTTTACATTCCTATTTATTGTAAAAATGCCTTTAGAGCCTCATTGTAATCATCTTCTTGCGAATGAGTGCAGTCGTCACATCTCTTCCCAAAGATAAGCCGCCACCATTCCAGCGAGCTTGTTTTCCGCTGCATTTTACAATTTCAGCTTATTTCCTTATTGAATACAAAATCAGTTTTACTGTATCTTTGATATGGTGTGTTAATCATGTTTTAAAAAATCAATTTTACTGTATCTTTGTTATGATGTGTTAATCATGTTTTAATAGTCTTTATTCATTTCATTATGCTCATAAAATCCGGATCAGTGGTATCAGAGCAGTTTTCTCCTTGTCGTCTTAATGCATGTCCCCAACGAGGTCAGGGTACAAAGAATTGTATCTCGAGCTTGTTTCTCTTTAGGACAAAATCTCTTGCATTCCCAAGCGACCTCTCGTGGCAGGAGAAAATAAATATGACGGGATAGGAGATCATTTCAAAAAAAATCTTGAGGAAGCACTCACGCAATAGAGGAACGAGATGATGGATACTTTTGCACAAATCCTTCGGTGGCTACCAACAGGCAACGCATCTTCCTCGAGTGGAGGCGCCACCCCATTCAAGGTACAAATAAACTTGGATATTCCTATATTTGAAGGTCATATAGACACACATGTTGTAGAAAAGTGGTTGAATCTACTAGAAGGGTTTTTTTTTTCCATAACTTTTCGAATAGAGAAAATATTACTTTTGCACTCCTCAAATTCATTCCCCGTTTCAAAGATTGGTGGGAAACGTTTTGTGAGAAAAATGAAATAGAGGAACCCTAATTATTTACAGTCACGTCCACCTAGGAATACTTCAGGGATGTTATTAAGGAACAATATTGCCCTGTCAGAAGTTATGATGACTTGTATACCAAATGGACCACACTACGGCATGAATGAGACCAAGCAGTTCCAGAGTTCACAAATATCTTCCATACCTTACACACCAAGGTGGGTATCAAATATTCATAGTGACATATAGTGCTCAAGTATCACGGTGATCTACATAGATACATACAGATCAAAATGTAATTTTTGGACATCTCGTCCTTAGGCGCGGCCTACCGATATGTCGTCAAAATAGCGCAGTGACAATTTGCGCCTCGGAACCCCTTATAGAAAAAGCCAAGAAAGGGAAGCCCCAACCCAAATAACAAAGGATAGAGAAAATATGGACAATATCAAGACAAATAGTCCAAGCCGCAAGCAAAGAAGGACACCAGAAAGACAAAGAAAGATACCGGGAAGTGGTGCGACTTCCATAAGATCCCTTGGCATAACATTGTTGATTTTCGTTCAAACCAGTCGTTGGTGGCCAAAGTGAAAGCCTCTGAATCAGATGCGAGTTCTAACTTTGAGTCAAAACCAGAAAGGAAAGACAGATCATTGATGCGGAACCCAGTGCCACCATTTCTACCACCAAGCTCCAGCCTGGTGAACCAGACGAGCCAGAAGAAGGTGAGAACCTCTTCCATTCATAGATGTGGGTGAAAGGCACCCCGCTGGACTTAATTATTGATAGTGGTAGCCAGAAGAACCTCATCTCAATAGAGGTCATCAAGGGGTTGGCCCTACTGACAATGCCGCACCCACAACCCTACACCATTGGATGGCTCTGCCAAGGAAGCGATCTCTATGTTATCCATCAGTATCGACTATCGTATGGCATCAAGCCCTTCAAATATGAGGTATTGTGTGATGTTTCTCCTCTTGAAGTTTGTAATTTTCTTTTAGGCCAACCTTATTTATGGAAACGTCATGTTGTATACAAGTCTAGGCCTCGTAGTGTTATTATTACTTTGAACATGAAATTGCACAGGATACCTGAGGCAATCCCTTCTAGTGATATTTCCTTGATCTCTACCAAGTAATGTAGGAAGGCCATCTCTCAGACCAGGAAATTTGTCTTCTTCATGATTCTCTCTTAGATTCAGTGAAATATTGCAGCCACATCAAGGGCCTTCACGTTCGATCTCTCCACACAACTGAATCAAGTACATAAGGTCGTGGAAGAATACTCATATATATTCTATTCTCCTACTAGGGTACCTCTGCACTGCCAGGTCAATCATCCCATCGATCTGACCCCAATCGCACCGCTACCCAATGGGCCAGTCTCCCGTCGCTCTCTGTTAGAAAATGAGGAGATCAAGGGGTAGATCTAAGAAATTATCCACAAGGGGAACATTTGTCCCATCTCATCGCCTTGTGGGAGCCCAATCATGCTGGTGCAGAAGAAATATGGGACCGGGCAACTCTGCATTGATTACCGGGCCCTGACTAAAATCACAGTCTAAAACCAGTACCTGATTCCCCGAATTGATGACCTCGTTGATCAGCTCACGGGGGACAATTACTTCAATAAGATTGATCTGAAGTCTGGCCACCACCAGGTCCCAATAGAACAAACAGATGTATAGAGGACCACCTTCAAGTCAAAAGAAGGTCTTTTTGAATGGCTGGTCATGCCCTTTCGTTTGACAAATGCTCCAGAAACTTTTATGAGGATGATGGATGATATCCTACAACCTTTCACCAATACTTTTTTAGTGGTGTATCTGGATGACATCCTCATCTACAGAAAGACTTGGGCGGAACACTTGCATCATATTCAACAGGTTTTGCACACTCTATAGTAGCACAAACTATATGAAAACTTGGAAAAATGCTCCCTCGGCATGGACAGGGTCCATTAATTATGCTACATCATAGAACAACATGGTGTGCATGTGGATCCAGCCAATATCTAGGTCATTCATGACTGGCCAGCCCCAACCACACTCACTAAAATTCAGAGCTTCTTGGGCCTTGCCAATTTCTATTGTGGGTTCATGTTGAGATTCTCTCATATCGCATGGACCCTCATCCAAGTAACTAGGGGTGGTGGTAAGGAAAAAATTTTGTGGGGCATGTCCCAACAATAATCCTTTGAGGAATTGAAGAATTGTTTGTGCACATCCCCATTACTTTCATTACTGGACCTGTAACATCCCTTTCAAATCGAGACAGATGCTTCAGACTATGTTGTGGGCATATTTCTCACTCAACAAGGCCACCCTGTGGCATATCATAGTCAAACACTATCATATGTTGTTCGTAAGTACCCTACTTACGACAAAGAAATGTACTCCATTGTGAAATATTGCCGCCAATGGAAACATTAAATTCTTGGGAAGGAGACAGTCATCCACACTGATCACAAGCCACTACAGTTCATGTAGACCCAAGGAAAATTGCACAATGACCGCCATTAGAAGTGGTCTGCATACTTACAACAATTCCACCTCAACATCAAGTATAAAAAAGGAAGTACCAACCGAGTTGTTGATTTCTTCAACCAACCTCTAGTCATGACACTTACCATGGTGCTAGACTCTTACAACCACGAGACCTCTGGATGGCCCCACTTCTACGAGAAAAACCCTGACTTCTCCACCACATACCAAATTTTGGGCACCAACTCAATGGTCACTAATTTCCATCTTAAGGATGGGTTGTTGTGTCGTCTGGGCCAACTCTACATTCCATCAAGTGAACATGTGAATATTATTTGGTAATCTCACTATAGTTAGGTGGAAAGACACTTTGGCGTCGAAAAGGCAGTGGCAATGCTGAAGAAACATTTCTACTGGCCGAAAATTTGAAAGGATGTCAGCAAGTATATCAGGTCATGCACTGCCTGCGCTATTGCCAAACCGACCACAAAGAAACAGGGCATGTACACCCCTCTGCCTACTCCTAACAGACCGTGGGAATCCATATCAATGGACTACATGTCGGGCCTCATGTCCACCAAGAGGGGAAATGACTATGTTTTTGTGGTTGTTGATCGCTTTTCCAAGATGGTGATTCTATTCGCCTGCAAGAAGAACATCACAGTAGAAGCCATTGCCAAGATTTTCTTTGAACGAGTATGGGTACATTTTGGGATCCCACAAACCATTATCTCAGACTATGACATTCGGTTCCTCGACACATTTTGGTCGAGCCTGTGATCATTGTTGGATACCAAGCTCACCAAATCCACTCTCTTCCACCCCTAGACAAATGGCCAAACTGAGGTCGTCAATGAAATGATCGTACATATCATATTCTTGTACAATTCAAAACACCCCCGCACATGGGATGAGAGTCTTCCCTATGTCCAAAATAGCTACAATTGAGCCCTACATATCTTAACTGGTCACAATCCCTTTTAGGTGGGATTGGGATTCCAACCATTGGACCCCATGGATGTTTCACTATCCGTGGAAACCCACTCATCCAACTCGTCCCCTGCTCCACCAAAAGATGACAAAGCCACCAAGTTCATTAAGCGGATCCAACAAATCCACCAACAGTTTCAGGATATTCTATAGAAGTCTAATGCCAAGTATAAGCAGCGCCACAATCAACATCGGGTGCCACATAAGTTTCAGGTGGGTGACAAAGTTTGGTTTCACTTGCAGAAAGAATGCCTTACAGGGCCCCATCGAAATCTCCACCCACTCCATTATGGGTCCTACACCATCACCAAGGTTGTGGGTGACAATGATTTTGAGCTCAACGTTCTCCCTTTCCTTGGCCTACACCCAGTCTTCAACATGACTCTCCTTTGGCCAGATTCCCACCATTATTGGACACCTCAGAGATAGCAGAGTAGTTGAAAACAATAGAGCTCAACCCTAACTGCATGAAAAAGGAATCCAGTGATCATATTGTGGACACACAGATCAAGGGTACTCAACAACAAAGGATCTAGCTTTATCGAGTCATCAAAGTAGGGCAGCTCCTACATTGAGCCAAGTGGCTCACCTGGGGCCAAATTCAACAGAAATTTCCTCATCTGATGGGGGAACTCAACGCAATGGATACCATTTCTTCCTAATGAGGGGGTATTGATCTAGGTGGATATCGGTGGCCACCCACCTTTTCCAACTGGCTCAAAACACTTTTCTGGCAATTTTGGTAATTTACTATTTTTAGCAGTTTTTAACTTCCGGGGCCATTTTGAGGGCCTAAATGAAGGTTTTTTGGGATCGATATTCTCAATGATGTCTAAAGGCATGATTGAGCCCCCAAAATGAATCTCCTCAACGATACCTTTCCAACGAGTTATCATGCACCCCAAACGGAGACTGCATGCAAAAGTTACGACCCCAGGAAGTTGATGTCCTAACTTACCCAAACGAGGCCCACATGGATTTTGGGCGATTCATCTCCTAGGGTTAGGTTTTTGGATGTCTATGGTTTTTGACATTACTGTTTATTGTAAAAATTCATTCAGAGATTCATTGTAATGATCTTCTTTCAAATGAGCGTAGTCGTCACATCTCTTCCCAAAGATAAGCCACCACCATTCCAGCAAGCTTGTTTTCCGTTGCATTTTACAGTTTCAGCTTAATTCCTTATTGAATAGAAAACCAGTTTTACTGTATCTATGTTATTATGTGTTAAGAATATTTTAATAATATGTATTAATTTCATTATGCTCATAAAATCCAGATCAATTTCCAAGCCATCCATCAAGAAGCAAGTCTTATACACCCCTCTTCCCACCCCCGAGAAGCCTTAGGAATCCATCTCGATGGATTACATGTTTGGCCTTCCATCCACCAAGAAAGGAAATCATTGTGTATTTGTGGTTTTTGATCTGTTTTTGAAGATGGTCATCCTCACATCCTACAAGAAGAAGATCATTGTGGAAGATAATACCAAGCTCTTCTTCGAACGAGTGTGGGTCCATTTTGGGATACCACAGACCATCATCTTCGACCAGGACAACAAGTTCCTCAGCGCATTTTGGTCAAGTATCTGGTCACTTTTGGACACCAAGCTCACTAAATCCACTACTTTCCACCCCCAAACAGACAGCCAAACAGAGGTCATCAATCAAATTCACATCCTACACATGTACAACTCTAAGAATCCACATACATGGGATGAGAGTCTCCCCTATGTTCAACACAACTGCAACAGGACTCTCCATAGCTCCACCGGCAATAGATCATTTCAAGTGGGACTGGGATTCCAACGCTTGGGTCCCATTGATGTTGCACTACCTATTGCAACCACACAGACAAACTCTTCCCATGTTCAATCTGAGATCGACAAAGCCACCAGATCCATTGAGAGGATCCAACACATCCGTCAAAAGGTCCATGAGATTTTGTAGAAATCCAATGCTAAGTACAAGCAACACCATGATCAACACAGGGTACCACACCAATTTCAGGTTGGATACAAGGTTTGGTTACATTTGAAGAAGGAGCATCTTACAGGGCCCCATCGGAAGCTTCGTCCACTTCGCTATGGGCCTTACACAATCACCAAGGTTGTGGGTACAAATTTGTTTGAGCTCAACACTCCACTCTTCCTTGGCTTGCACCCAATGTTCAATGTGAACCTCCTTTGGCCATATTTTCCACCATTATTGGACACCTCAGAGATTGCAGAATAGTTGACACTAACATAGCTCAACCCTGACTACATGGAACAAGCATCCACTGATCAGATAGTAGACACACAGGTCAAGGGAACTCGCCAGCAGAGGATCCATATTTATCAGGTTCTCAAGGCAGGCAAACTCCTACATCGAGGAAAGTGGATCACCTAGGGACAAATTTAGCAAAAGTTTACTCACCTAATGGGGGAACTCAACGCAATAGAGACCATTGCTTCCTAAGGGGGGAGGACCAATCTAGATGGATATTGGTGGCCACCCACCTATTCCAACTGGCTCCTCTTGACATTTTTTAGTGCAACACGTTCTTCTATACTTCTTTATAATTGAGAGTTCTTAATTTATGGGGTTGTCTGAAGCCCTACACATCTTCCATGTGGATACTGGTGGACTCCTACCTAATCCAACTAGCTTATTTTGTATTTTTTCATGTCAACACATATTTTTGTACTTCCAGGGCCGTTTTGGGGCCCTAAACAATGTTTTTTTGGCTCACCATAGTCAAACTATAGACTAAGTCAGAGTTTGATGGTGTAATGTGTAGTTCTCGAAAATACATTTCCAACGGGCTATCACGTGCCTAAAACAAAGGTCATGTGAAAAATTTACGACCCTGGGAAGTTGAGGTACCAACTTACCCATAGGGGCCCACATAACGTTTGGTGTTTCATCTCCTAGGGTTAGGTTTTTTTATGTATAGGGTTTTGGCATTCATGAGTAATGTTAAAAATTCCTCTGGAGCCTCATTATAATCATTTTTCGCATACGTATGTGCATAGCAACCACATCTCTTCTCATAGATAGCTACCACCATTCGAGCAAGTGTTTCAGTTCTGTAGTTTTACAGTTCCGGCCTACTTCATTTATTCAATAGAAGATATTGTTCATTGGATATATGTGTTGTTCTTCATATATTTTTGTTTATTGTATTCAGTATGTTAATCAATTTGTTCCACTCCTAAATCCATGTCAAACATATAGATGTAATTTCCACTTACAATTCAAAAATCAATCCAATGACTCCAAGAATCAGTTTATACGTACACTACAAGAAGCATTTCCATAGCCATGGTCAATGAGACCCATGAGAATTGCAATAGAAAGATATTACAATAACAAAAAAAATCATATAAAAGATATTACTACTAAACATGTTTTTCTATAATATGTTCCAATAATTACCAAATTAATTTGTTTTGCTATATTTACTTTCATTTACATTTAAGAAAAAATTGTTGTGCTTTTTCATTTTTCAGGAAGATTATGAGAATTCCAAGAGAAAATTGAAGGGATATCCAATATATGTCGGTAGAGATGTCCAAAAGAGTGTACAAGGAGATGGTAAAAGAAATGAACATAATTGCATCACCTGAAAATGCATCCCAACAACAACGTACGTTAGAGGTATGTGATCATTCATTTATTATTTTATGTATATTGAATTTATTTATCATATTAAATACTAATTTTCAATTGTTTTATTGCAGAAAAGAAAACAAAATAGAATCCAATCAACACATAAGACAAGATGACAAGGAAAAAAAACGTTGATCACAAAATTTGTGAGTACTTACATTTTGGAAGTTACTTAAGTTTTCATATTTGTTGTGATATTTATATTTAAATAATTAATTTACATTGATCCATGGAAGTATACTAATAGGTACTAACATACAAAGAAGATCCAACCGAACAATTGATCATCATTGGATTAACTAAGGGTTGTGAGTATATGTTGAAGTATCAAGATTTAATTGAACAATTTGTAATTATGTTGTTTAACTTCCTAGCTTGTTTTATAATTAATGGAACAATAAGAAACCTTTATAATAATTATATCGACTATGCTTTGTTATGGCGTATTAAACATGAAGAAAACAAAGTATGGAGAGGAGACAACAGAAGATATTTTGTTACACGACATGAGGCAAAGCTTCGAAAGCATGTGTATGGTTTATGAATCACTCATTGCTATGGTATGTTTTTTTATTTACACAATCATGTATATTATACTATATTATAAATGTAGATTTTCTTATTACACTTTATTTCTATGTTTGTATATGGAACATGAGCAGTTGGAATGTCAAAAAGAAGTTGACAAAGAAAACATTTGTTTAAATAACCAAAGTACAATATCACCTACAACTGATCAAGAAATGAAGGATGCACACAATTCGAGAAATGACAGCAGTTCAAGTGATGATTGACAATCAATATAATTGAATGTTACTTCCAGTTGTATGTTTTGTAATATCGGTTTGTAAAAATTAGAGATTTTCTTAATGTAGTGGGCATGATGTCTCAATTGCATGAGGACATGTTACCAATAACTGTAACAATTAAATATTGGTTCCATTTTTATTATTGTGGACCTTTATGTTGTCCCATTTTGTACGACCATGGGTCTTTTATTCATATATGATAAAATGGGTTTGTTATTTATTTCATTGTTATTTATTAATTAATATGTGAATGATTTACATTGTTGCAAATAACTGATTAATTAATATATGAATGATTTACATTGTTGCAAATAATAGAAGTGTAATCTATTGGATAAGGCATTAATGCAATCATTATATCAAAATGCAATAATATAAATATAAAATACAATATTATTCTAAAAAATATTTGTAAAAAAAACAATTAATTAAAATTTATACATATCGGTGCATTCTTATGAGCTCACAAAATGGTGCCTGAAATAATATAGGAATCAGTGTTTTTTAAGGGGATATACACACCGGTGCATATTAATCATATTGAAGCATCGATGCATATTAATTATACGGAAGCATTGGTGCGTAAAATGTGTATCATTTTAAAATGTTACAGTGGGCATGTGATATATACACATCGGCGCTTTAAATATAATAACAGCATCGGTGCTTTAAAAAACTTAAACTCATCGGTGTGTTAATAATATAAACATGTTGGTGTGTTATATGTATTATAGGCACTGGAACATATGAATTATACAAGCACCGAGATGGACATAAAATATAAGTGCACCAGTGTTGCATACAACAAAATGGGAATCTGGGGCGTAATAACCATAACTATCATGGTGCATTTTCTTCATAGGTAAGCATTGAGTCAGTAATGTAATGGTGAACCAGTGTGTTTTTTTCTTATCTAAGAATTGGGGCATTTCATGCGATGGCGCCCCAATGTGTTTTAGTTTTATGTACGCCCTGGTAAATTATGTAATGGTACACCAGTGCATTTTGTTGGTTTTATGTATGTTCTAGGGTAGTTTATGTAATTTATTTCTAGTGCATTTGATGTTTCTATACGCACTATGAAGTTTTATTTAATGGCACACTGGTGCATTTTGACAATAAAAGGAAAAGAAAAAAAAAACATCTGCTACAACCTACGCCCTCCCAATTGTTTTTAGTTATATGGAACATCCGTTAATACCTCTATTAATACCTCTGCAACCAATAGAGGAGGTTGTAGCAAAGGTGTTTTTGAGAATTCTACAAAATTTTGTAACACTAAAAACCTCTGCTAGAAGGTGTTATCTTTGTAGTGGAAATAAGATTCAGCACCAATTCTCGTTGGCATTGTGTTATGTTATGTGTTTTATTTTACTATTGTTGATATGTTTAGATATTTTTCATATGTCCATCTAATGATTACTATATGAATTGGTTTCATTGAATTGACATGATCTATCTTTGATGCTAATTCATTATCTAAGCTGATGATTTTCTGGTATAATATACATGGTTAGCCTGATATTATCAATCTTTTAAAAGTTTCAGTGAATAATATTTGTTACCCTAAATACATTAAGTATTTTATTACTATGTATGGATGTGAATGTTATTCATGGAATTATATTGTAATGCCTCTAGTTTAATTTCTTCTTTATTTTAATAATGTAATTACTTTATTTTCTAAGAGCATGTTTCTTGATAAATTGAAGTAATATGATTTTGGTTTATCTCATATGTAACATGTTTTGAACCATGAATTAGTTTTATTTAAATCTAGTCCAACAAGAGTTAGATAAATATGTCAATTTTTAGAATCATCAAAGTGTTCTATTGAAGCTATCTGGAATGACTTATGATAACATTTTGATGAAAACCTACATTTTCTTGAATTTAATTTAAATCATGAGGGTTACCCCCTATGGCTTCTGTATTCTTCCAAGAAATGTTAAAGCAGGGAGACTTTACCTAAGCCTCATAGGATGCCTTGGCATTGTTCCCTGGCCAAGAACAACCTGAGGAACAACATTCGTTTTGGCGTTGTTTCCAGGGATAGAAATTTAGGCTATCTTGAAATTTCTTTATTAGATTCTTGAATTTTTCTAGTGTTATTCATGACACAGCCTAACCTAGTAAAACCTCATATTTTATTTGGTTTTGGCGATCAAAGAAGTATATTGAATCAGTTGTACAAGTTAACAATACAAACTGCAAGAAATCAAGTAGAATTAGAATGGTCTTGGCATGTTCTTGCTCAATAAGACGCCTTGGCTCAACCTAATCTGCAAGTTCAACAAGATTGAGAATGAAGACTGCAGTAAGTATCTTATTTTATTTTCTCTAATCTTGAGTGAATCATATCTATAAATATTTCAATAAATTTACAATTATTCTTTATTTATTTTCTCGAAAATGACATTGAAATTTTTACTTTAGAGGTGAATGAAGTAAACAATTTGTGTTTTCAAAATTAAAAGAAAATATTTAATTTTTTCAGTTTTCACCTAGTCATCGAGTAAAGCTGGAGACTAACTCAAGACATACTCGTTCTTGTCAAAGAAAATATTATATTGTTGCTCTATCTAACCCTGAGAAATTGGTTTCTCGGGATAATAGACAAAGAAAAGTAGGATCTTCATCATCAGGTTCTCCTGAAGTTGAAGATATTGTTATTGTTGGGTTTTTATATTATTTGTAGTGAAAGTCTAGTCAAGGTGGATTGAGTGGCAATGAAAGTCAAAATTCGAGGTGGATCGAGTAAGAAAATTCGAATTCAAAGTAATTGACAGCAAGTCTAAGATGTCAACCAACAAGAGGAAGATAGGCGGTCGTGTGGAAACCAGTTGAAGACCAAATGAAGGTCGACCAGTAGTCGACTGTTAATCCGACTTGGTAGTCTATTATAATGGAATCCCAAGATTCGCGGGATTTGTAGCCAATGATCTGTGTGGATATGTAACCTTTTTTTGGTGCCTTTCTTTAGGGTTTTCCCTACTGTAAATCCTATCAATAAGGCATGTTGTATTGTTGTAAAATAAAATTGTATAATCTTTAGTTAATATTTAGATAAAACATTTTAGAGGTTGTTGGTCATGGAGATGTAAGTCGAATTGGCTACAAGGTTGTCCTTGCGTAAAGAAAGAAGGTATTATGTCGATTGTGTCTTAGGTGTAGACAAAGGTTAGGTATGTAACCTTTTATTTTGAATAAATAAGACAAAAAGAGAGAAAGATGCTCAAGGAACGTTTGTTTTCCTATTTGGGTTTCCAAGGTAAAATCTTTGTGTATTGTGAGTTTGATTTGTCATTTACTTTCTTGATTAAATATTTCTTCCTCTCTTCTGATGGGTTTAGTGTGGAAGTGTTCTCATTTACTAACATGTGGTATCAGAGCTTGCTTTAAAAAACTCATATCTAAGCTAAACCATAGGTTCAGTAAGAGTCATAAGTCATAAGTCCTTAAAGATTGTGCTTAAAGAATAGGGAGTAGCTCGAGAATAGAGATTGAAAAATTTAATGGCTAAAATTTCAAGGTTTTGAAGCTTAAATTCGAATACCTCCTTGTAGATCGAGAACAATGGGTAGTAGTATGTCCAGGTACCATTACGACATGTATGTCAAGGGAAGAATGGGAGAAACTCAATAGAAGGGAAAGGAGTATGATTCGACTTTGTCTTGTAGATTCAGTGTTGTTGAATGTCTCGGGTGAGGATTCGACCAAGAAATTGTGGGACAAGTTGGGAATCTTGTACCAATTGAAATCCCTAGTAAATAAGTTGTTCCTTAGAAATAAAATATATCTTTTGAGGATGAGTGAGGACAATCTGGTGACTGATCATTTAAATGCGTTTAGTACCATAATAATCTAGTTATCTTCTATGGATATTAAAATTAGTGAGGAGGAGAAATGCATTATCCTATTATGTTCTTTTCCATACTCCTGGGATAGATTAGTCATGGATATAGGGATTAATGCAACCACATTAGCGCTAGAAGACGTGGCTTCATCCCTAATGTCAAAATAAATGAGAAGGAAGAACATGTAAGGATCGAACAAATATGCATTACTGGTGAGAGGTTGATCGGTTGACAAAGATAAAGGAAAATTTTCTGGTAGAAAGTCTAAGTTGAAGGGTATATATAAACCCCATGTTCATTCGATGAGAAGATATTGGAAATGAGGTAAATTTGAGCATTACAAAAGGGATTGCACATCAAAGGAAATGAAATTCAGTACAGGATATGATGAAAAGTAGTTGACCGAGAGAAAGTTGACTCCAGATAAGGGAGGTGTTGTGTACTTGACCTCGACCAATACATATTCATATCAATATGTTTATTTGATTGACTCAAGAGAATCCTATCATATGACACCACGTAGAGAATGGTTTTGAAAATATGAATGATATGAAGAAGGATATGTGTTATTGGGGGATGACTCAACAACTAAAATTGTCAGATGAGGAAGAGTGTGACTAATACTACAGGATGAGAGGATTATAACCCTTCCAGGTGTGCTACATATTTCACTTTTGGCAAGAAACCCGATATGTGTTAGTAAGATGAGTGATGCAAGTGTGGACACTCCATTTCAGAAGGATACATGCAAGATGGTCAGACGTGTGATGGTCTTAATGCAAGGAGTCTTAATTGGAACCCTATACAAGTTGTTAGGGAATTTCAACTTGAGTGGATGCAACATCATCATTGTTCCTAAAATCGACTTGAACTCAACTCAAATCGACTCAAATCGGGTTGAGTTGGTCCAAACTGAATCGATAAGTCATCGTCAAGTCAACCCGACCATGCTATGGCATGAGAGGATGGGACACATTGGAGAAAAAGAACTTTGAGATATGCATAACAAAGGTATGGTCGAAGACTTTCCTGAATTTAATTTAGAAGTCGATTTTTGTGAGCATTGTATATATGGAAAATAAATTTAGGTGAGGTTCCCATATGGAGCACCAAAGGAAAAGGGGATTCTAAAGTTGGTTCATAGTGATGTTTTCATCCCTGTTTCAGTGCCTTCACTTGGTGGATCCCTATATTATGTCTCCTTCATTTCCAAGAAGACATGGATATATTTCCTTAGAAATAAATCAAAGGTTTTCGAGAAATTCAAAGATTTTAAGACTCTTGTAGAAAACCAAATAAATAATAATATTAAGGTGTTGAGAACTGACAATGGTGATGAATTTTGTGGAAAATACTTTGATCATTTTTGCAAGAAGTGTGGCATAGCACCCCAAAATAACACACCATATACCCCACATCAAAATGGAGCTTCTGATAAAATGAATAGAATGTTTATGGACAATGCAAGGAGCATGTTAAGTGGTGCTAGGATCGCACAAGAATTTTGGGTAGAAGCAGTTGACACTACAAAATATTTGGTTAATATGTCTCCTTTATCGGTGCTAGTCGACATGACTCCACATGAGGTATTTTTTGATAATAATCCTTTGGTTTCACATATCAAAGTATTTGTATATGATGCATTTGTGCATGTTCCCAAGGAAAAGAGGAGAAATATGGAAAAGAAGGATGTCAAGTGTATTTCCATTGGATACAAAGAAGGAATTAAAGGATATAAGCTTTGGGATCCTGCATCAAGGAAAACAATGTACAGTTGAGATGTGGTCTTCAAAGAAGTTGGAAGGAATTTTGAGTCTCAAGTGATGGTTCAAACAGAGAAGAATTCAGAGAAAGTGTGGTTTGAATTGAGGAATGATGAAGATGATTAAAATGAGTCAATTGAATCAGATGAAGAGGTGGAACAACCAACCCTAGTTGTAAGGAGGTCTGAATGAGTAAGAAAACCAGTTGAAAGGTATAATGCGTCTAAATTTTGTTTTGCATTTGTGTTAACTACCATTGACAAAGAGCCCAAGTTGGTTAGGGAGGAAGTTGACTCGACATAGGGTAGACTCTGGAAGTACGCCTTGGTCGAAGAAATGAAATCCTTGCACAAAAATGAGCCATGGGATTTAGTCGAATTACCAAGTGGAATAAATCCCATTGGTAGCAAGTTAATATTCAAAATAAGATGAATATAGTAGATCAAGTCAAGAAATTCAAAGCTCGATTGGTAGAGAAAGTATATTCCCAAGTAGAAGGTGTAACATCCCACTCTGGTGCATTGAGAAAACTTATTCTTTGAGGAAACTTGCTCGCAAGTGATCCGGACTATTATGATATTAAAACATTTGTCCTTGATTATGATGCGTTATGGTAGATGACATAATGTTTTACTGCATTGACATAGACATGTGCTATTGACTTGGTTTTACTGAGTGTGCAGGGTTTTGGACCTTGAGGATGCAGAGGCATCGATGGAACCCCTTGGACTCCGGATCAAGTCAGGGAGTGTGCTATTGGGGTTTGATGGTTTTACTGTGATTTTAGTATGTTTGATTAGATGATATGATGTGGACATGTTCTGGCATGATTGTTGATGATGCAGGCTGACGAAAGCTTGCCGACCAAACTCACATATGGAGTAAAGGGGCCACACACATGACTACCAGAGAGGTTGAGGGAGAGGTGTGGACAACAGCCCTGCCACAGCCTACTAGCACTCCCACCATGGCTCCAACTGTAGGTTAACGATTACCTAGTTTGAGAGGACCCATGATGCCATGAGGGAAGACTGCGATAGTCACTCACGATGATTCTAAGGGGCGCGCAATAAGGCGGGGGCCTTATTCCTTAGAATCCCTTAGTCTCCCACAAGTTCACCTGGCGGAGTGTTGACTCCAGGGGTTATTGATGTCTACCAATCAGTCAAGAGGTGAGTGGCACCCTTGAAGCACGTGGTGCATCCTAAAGGGCACGCTGCGCAAAAGAAACACAAGAGCCGAGTGGCACCCTTAGAGCATGTGGTGCGTCCTAAAGGGCACGTCGCGCAAAAAAAACACTAGAGGCGAGTGGCACCCTTGGAGCACGTAGTGCATCCTGAAGGGCACGTCATGTTGATGATGTTAAAGGAACAAACCTAGATGGCCTAAGACTAATATCTCATTAAGAAATTTTAAGAAAACAACTTCCCTAATTAAAATGTCGCCTAGTTCAGAATCTAAGTCCTAAGTCTAAAACTTCACTAGGGGTAAAATTTTGTCTACCCTTAAGAAAAATACCTTATAAAAATAAAATAATAAATTTTAAACTAAAAACCACTTAAGTAATAGTTGTGGACTTCATAAATTTTTGGGTAAAATGAAGAGAGTAAGAACTTAATTAAAATCTGCGGATATCAAAGGTAAAGAAGAAATAAATTATTTAACTTGTGAAAGTGTAAAAGATATTAAATTAATAATAAAAGGAAAAGAGTAAATAGCGCAACTGCCATTTTGTCTCTAATAAAAAGGGGAAAGAAGGGAATAATAAAAATTAGGAAACTAAGGAATGGAGGAAACATAATAAGGGAAAGAGGGGAACTTTTGGTAAAAAGCGAGGTCAACATAGTAAAGAATCTGCAATTAAGAACCTTCTAATTTGAACTAAATTAGCAACTTCATTTTAGGGAAAGTATTTAAACTTGTGAGGGAATCTGGGAACACCTAAGAGTAATTTTAGGAGCAACTCTAGGTGGGTGAGGTAAATAAGACAATTTAATAAATTAAAGAAAATAGTTAATGGAGAAACGTGGGGGATGGATGACACTTGTGCGAAGGAGAATATTTACAATATTTTTATTAAAACTTAATTTAAATGTGATTTAGGGAAAGATGGAATTTCTAAAAACTCTATAAAAGAAAGGGAAGAGAAGGAAGAGGGGGATCGGCTGTTAGTGTAACGTTACGCTGCCGGATTTGTGACTTGACTGATTACTTATGGGGAGTTGGGATTTCCCAGCTCGGATAGGAGTGGTAGCTCGGCCTTTTGAGGTGAGTTGGGAGCTAGACGTACCATATGGATAGTGTGTGGCCTCTTTGCGGCTTAGGGGGATAAGGGGGAAACAGAGTACCCCTAGCGTTGGCTGGGAGGTACCGGTGAGGTCTCAGCGGTCGGCGAGTAGGAGCGTCATGGAGCTCAAGTGTGGGATAGCGTCTTCGGGTTATTCGTTGTCGGTCACAAGTATGCAAGTGCGTTTTTTTGTTTAAGAATAAAAGGAAAATTGTTTAAAGTTGTATATGAATCCTTATGATGATGATTGATGTGTTGAATTTTGGATCGTTCAGTTTCCTTGTTGTTGTTTTCTGCGCCTAGACTGTTATAACCCCACAATCCTTTCGATGAGTTATCCTTGGCTCTGGCATTCTCTTACTATTGGCTACAATTTCTTATTGGTGTTATTTAGGCATTTATAAATTACGGTGGGCGTTTATATTTGACTATGGGCATTTTTATATATGGCTATGGGCGTTTTGTAATAATGGGGGCATTTATATATTACTGTGGGCATTTTGTATTGTTGTAGGCATTTATAAATTATGGTGGGCATTTTTATATATGACTGTGGGCGTTTTGTTTTAATGTGGGCATTTATATATGACTGTGGGCGTTTATATCTGACTGGGGGCATTTTTAAATATGGCTATGAGTGTATTGGCATTCCGTTTTTGTAAAATTTAGTTTTGAGAATTCATTCTGGAAATGAGTGTAATGGCATTTTCGTTTTTGTAAAATTTAGTTTTGAGAATTCGTTATGGCAATGAGTGTATTGGCATTTTCGTTTTGTAAAATTAGTTATGAGAATTCGTTCTGGCAATGAATGTATTGGCATTCTGTTTTTGTAAAATTTAGTTCTGAGAATTCGTTCTGGCAATGAGTGTATTAGCATTTTCGTTTTGTAAAATTTGTTCTAAGAATTCGTTCTGGCAATGAGTGTATTGGCATTTCCGTTTTGTAAAATTTAGTTCTGAGAATGCGTTCTAGCAATGAGTGTATTGGCATTTCCATTTTTGTAAAATTATTTCAGAGAATTCGTTCTGCAATGGGTGTCGGGCATTTTCGTTTTGTATTATTCTATAAATTTTTCTCTGGCAACCTTTGTCCCTGGAAAACGAAGTTATCCCTCCTTAAACTATCATTGATTTCTAGATTGTCTCATAACATATGCAAAGCGATTTATCTAATTTCTAGATTGTCTCTTAATTATAGGCACAACGTTTCATCCTTATTTTCTGGATTGTTTCTAATTGTATGCATTGGTGTACCCGCAAGGATTTTAAATAACTTTTACTTGACAACAATCCCATCCTTATGGTGACACCATTTTATTTTGATTATGCATTAACAATGTTTCAACTCCTTCATATAGGGTAAATTCACAGCTTTATATTTTGGTTTATGGTGACAACTATCCTTTGTTAAACTTGTTGCTTCCTTTTACCTTTATCCCTTTTGGATATTTACAGGTGTAGTAAAACTTTTATCCCTTGCCTCAGCCCTCAATTATTTATTAATACCAAAGATAGGCCAATAAGATATCCATTGTCTCGTATGTTTTCACCCTTTTTCTCTATAAATTTTATTTGGATAGATCTTAATATCGTTATTCCACCGTTATCTTTTGTTTTAACTTTTAATTTATTCTAGCATGTTATATGGGGCATCGAAAATGCACATGATCTATCAAGTGTAGGGTTTCATTATTATTGGATGAAGGGTATGAATATTGTAGAACCTTTTTAGATATCTTTGCATGATTATGAGATGGTTTAAGATTTTTAAAATGATTATTATAATTAGATTGATGAAGTGTTTCCTTTATTAATAATAATAATAATAATAATAACAATTATTAATATCATTTTTACTATTATCCTTACCAGTGGGATGAGGAATTTGTGTGTAAAGGTTGTTAAGATATACACGATTTAATTCCTCGGACATCGTTGTATATATTCCCCATGATTATTGGTTAGTGATTTAAATTAGAATTTGTATAACAACAATAACATTTTAAGGTAAATTGATTTAGATGGAACTATGATGACTCTGGAAAAATTAAAATTCACAAAGGAAATTGTTTCAAGGTGGATTTAGATTGTACCTTATGATATTATGCGCTTTATACACGCATTGCAGGGCTCGTAGTGGAGGTTGGAATAAGCTGTGTTAATTTCCTTACTAGCTTTATTAATTATCATTGACTTGTAATGTGATTGTTATTCTTGCAAAGTTATTGTAAATTAAAATGAAATGGTGTTGTCATTTTATGGCAATGATATTGTAGTTTTATTGTTATGGATAACACATAAGATGTAAGGTGATTGTTATTTTTGCAAAGTTAATGTGATATAAATGTAATGTGTTTATTATTTCATGGCAGCGTTACTGTAATTTTTATTGTTATTGATAAACATATATGGTGGAATGTCCTTGAATTAAGTACAATAAATTATTTTGAGTTAGTAAATGAGGGTTGTTGTTCATTTAAATAATGTTGTACTTGGTTGGTAAACCTTCCGTGTTCTTGGTCTGCTTGTGTCGGGCGGGATGTAGACACCTCCATGTTCCTCAGAACAATCGCCAGCCCTGAGACCTTAAATGGTTAAAATCGATGGGAACCTGGGCTTGACTATTGCTTATGTGTCTTGGAGGTCCTAACCATTGCAGGGTAGGACGGGCGGGTAGTCAGTCTTACTTATTGTCAATTGATCGTCGTTAAATGCATGTAGTTGCTTGTTGTGCGTCTTATGTCGTCTTGTTGTGTTTGTCGTGGTTTGCGTCTTGTTCATCGTCGAGTGGTGATGCAGAGTCGAATGTGTTTGTTTCCCTTGTACACGTGCGCACACACTTCTAAAAGAAAAATAAAATAAAATTTTTACATGTTATATGAGGTTTGTCGTCGTAATGAGGAGGGTGTTATATATGGTATCAGAGCGGGTTCGACCCACGACTTGGGATGACTACGGCTTTCGTTGACATGATTTGATTATACTGTTGCTAATCGAGTTGATTGTGTGCGTGCAGGTAATTATGGTTAGAGGGCATCGTGGAGGTAGATGACAGGGTGTTAGGGGAGGAGGCGCGACGCCCCCAGTAGAATCCATGTCGGAGGGGTCTAACCCCTAGGGAGACGAGCAAGTTCTCGGACAGGAGAAAATAGCAGTTGGTGATGTAGTCGGGATGATGAGATTCATTCAGCGCATGTCCAAGGCACTGATCAGTCGTTTGGGCAGAGATAAGGCCAGGGCGTCGACACCCACTGAGGTTCCACTGTGCGCACTGGTCGTTACTGGTAGCATTCACCGTGAACTCGAGAAGGAAAAATTTCTCGAGTTCTTTGGTGCCCCGGACAGCGCAACCACCGAGGCATGGTTGAAGAACATGGCGATGTGCTTCGCACTTCACGATTATACCTCCAACATGAAGGTCCGCATGGTGGTATTTCAACTGAAGGGGAGCGTTCTTCTATGGTGGAAGACGCTCCTACCGCAGCTAAACATGGTCGTCGAAGACATGTCATGGGAATTGTTCGAGGAATGGTTTCGAGAGAGGTACCTTTCAGAGGAATTCAGTGAGCGTCATCTCAATGAGTTCAACGCCTTACGACAGGGAGGTCGTACAGTGCCCGAGTACGAGGCATGTTTTATGGAGTTGATCCGGTATGCTCCGCATCTTAACATGGAGAAAATTAAGGTCAACAGGTTCGTGCTTGGCCTTAATGGAAGCCTACGTGCAAAGGTTAGGATTTTGATGCCTCAAACCTTACACGATGTCGTCCAAAAGGCCCTCATAGCAGAGGAGGAGCTTATTAGTGGGGGTCAGACCAGGACTCCAGCGAGACTAGTACGGAAGGTTTCATCTGGAACATGGCAGCACCAGACACCAGTGAGACATACGTCAGGATATCATGGCTTCCAGAGGGGATTCACCTTCACCACACCCCGGCGACCACCGCCTCAGCAACAGACGCCTTATCGGGGACCACAACATCAGCAGTAGCATAGCCAGCAGCAGCAGCAGTTTAGGCCTATTCAGCAGAACAGACCAGGGTTCTAGGCTGGTGGGTCGTCATCTTCTACTTCAGGTACCAGGACTACTGGGCCAAAGAAGGGGTGTTGGACGTGTGGGGAGCCATAGTACTAGCGTGACTATCCTATGGAGAGGACCAGAGAGTCCGAATCAGTTGGACCCACTACAGTGGGAGATATGGGCAAGGCCCATCGGATTCATGCAGCAGTGAATAACCGCCAAGCAGAGCATCAGTGGACTTTGCTCGAGATGACAGGTACTGTCATTGACCATACCCTTAGTATTTTGATAGATCCTAGTGCTACTGAGAGTTTCATTTCTGGTGCAGTGTTAAAAAGGATTAAGGTAAAGGAAGTCGAATAGAATGAGTTTAGCTTCATGGAGATGGCCTCGAGAGCCAAACAGAAGGTTGGAGGAAAGGTTACGGGCCGTGCCCTTAACCTGGGAGAGTTTTTCATGAGGGCCAACTTGTACGTCATGATCTTAGGATCTTATGATGTCGTAATTGGTATGGATTGGTTGGAATCGCATGAGGCGATACTCAACTGTAAGACGAAATGGTTGAGCTTGGTCGATGACGAGGGACAGAGACATGTGATTGTAGGACAGAACCAGGGAGTTTCCCTAAGGTTCGTCTCTTCCTTACAGCTATGGAAGAGTATGTTCAAGGGGTGCAAGCTTTATGCGATCCTTGCGTTAAACGAGAAGGGAGTAGCAGAAGGTCTAGAACACCTTCCGGTGGTGAGAGAGTTTGCGGATGTATTTCCGGAGGAGTTACCTGGGATGCCACCGAGGAGAGAGTTGGAGTTTACCATAGACCTAAAACCGGGGACTGAATCGATAGCAAGAACGCCTTATCGAATGTCCACCCCGAAGTTACAAGAGTTGAAAATGCAACTGAAGGAGTTGTTGGACCTGGGACTGATACGTCCTAGTGTGTCACCGTGGGGTGCGCCTGTTATTTTCATTCAGAAGAAGGATGGATCGTGGAGGCTTTGCATTGACTATTGTCAACTGAACAAGGCTATGATGATCCCTTGCCGAGAATTGATGATCTATTCGATCAAATGAAGGGTGCGACGGTGTTCTCCAAGATCGATTTTCGATCAAGGCATCACCAGTTACGAATCAAGGAGGATGACATCCCTAAGACCGCCTTTAAGACGAGGTTTGGACACTATGAGTTTACTATTTTACCGTTTGTACTGACAAATGCCCCAAGGGTATTTATGAGTTTGATGAATGGGGTGTTCCACGAGTACTTGGACAAGTTCGTCCAAGTATTCATTGGCGATATTTTGATCTACTCTCAGACGATGGAGGAGCATGATGAGCACTTGCGCTTGGTACTATAGTGTCTGCGAGAGCACAAATTGTATGGGAATTTGTCCAAATGCTCTTTTTATCAATCGAGGATTCACTACTTAGGGCATGTCATCTCCAACGAAGGTATCGCCATGGATCCAGCCAAGGTCGAGGCTATTATGGAATGGCCTACGCCGACAAATGTCACAGAAGTGCGTAGCTTTATGGGTTTAGTAGGATACTATCGACGGTTTGTCGAGGGATTTTCGAAGATAGCAAATCCGATCACGGAATTGCAGAAGAAAAACAAGAAGTTTGTTTGGACTGAGAAATGCGCAGAAGCATTTCAGAGGCTTAAGGAGTTGTTGATGACAGCACCGATACTAAAGGTCCCTGACATGGACACGAACTTCTTGGTATGCATAGACGCATCCAAGGAAGGTTTAGGCGGAGTCTTGATGCAAGATAGATGAGTGATTTCTTACATTTAGAGGAAACTAAGAAGGCATGAGGAGAACTACGCGATGCACGATTTGGAGTTATTAGCCATCGTATATGCCTTGAAGGTTTGGAGACACTACCTTGTTGGACGAAAATTTGAACTAAAGACTAACCATTGTGGACTACAACACATTTTTACGCAAAGCGACCTGAATGCACGACAACGGCGTTGGTCGGAATTGCTTAGCGAGTACGACTTTGAGATTTCTTACATAAAAGGAATAGTGAACCGAGTGGCGGATGCTTTGAGTCAAAGACCACGCATATTTTCGGTGTTACCTCTTCATATGAATCTACGTGAGAAGATTCTCACTTTACAGTGTGACGATGACTGGTACAAAAGGTCGAGGGTTTTATCAGACAAAACACCATGATGGTACCACGATATAAGGGATTTTCATTTGATAGCGATGGGTTATTGAGGTTTAGAAGTCAGATTTACGTACCACCAAACGACGAGTTGAGGATGTTGATCCTGAGTGAGGCTCATAGAGTAGTTTACATGGCTCACCCGGGAGTCACGAAGATGAGGGCAAACCTTAACCCCTTATTCTTCTAGAAGGGAATGAAGGCCGACATAGTCAACTATGTGGCCAGATGTCTGGAGTGCCAGCAAGTAAAGGCTGAACATAGACACCCAGCAGGATTAATTCAACCACATGCCATTCCAGAATCGAAATGAGAGGTTATTTCGATAGATTTTATTGTTGGATTGCCATTGATGGCCATGAGACATGACTCAATTTTTGTAGTAGTAGAAACTCTGACAAAGAGTGCTCAATTTATTCTTGTGCATACGACATATCAGGCACCTGACATAGCTAGAGTTTTCATCAGTGAGATTGTGAGCCTGCATGGCGTGCCTAAGAGGATTATATCCGATCGAGGATCGATGTTTACTAGACGATTTTGGATGAGTTTCCAAGAGGCCTTGGGAACCCAACTTAAATTTAGTACTGCATATCACCCAGAGACTGACAGACAGACCAAACGAATGAACCAAACCTTGGAATACATGTTGCGCATGTACGTGATGGACCAAAAAAAGTGTTGGGAGGAATTCTTGCCACTAGTAGAGTTCTCTTACAACAACAGTTACCATAGCACCATTAAGATGGCGCCTTTCGAGTTTCTTTACGGGCGACTGTGTCGGACACCCTTGAGTTGGGATTGGCTTGAGGATAGGGTCCCAGTGGGAATAGAAGCGATCCAAGAAATGGAATATCAAATGAAAACCATAATACAAAGGATTAAAGAAGCACAGGATCAACAGAAGAGTTATCCCGATGCGCACCGAGTCGACCATAGTTACGAGGTCGTGGATCGAGTCTTCTTGCAGGTTAAACTTCATAAGAGTTCGATCAATTTCGGAAAGGGAGCTAAACTCTCTCCTAGGTTCATGGGACCTTTTGATATTATGGAGAGAAAGGGGCTCGTGGCCTATCGACTAGACTTGCCATATTCCTTGAGGCGTATGCACGATGTTTTTCATGTATCTGTTTTGAGACATTATATTAGTGATCCTACACATGTGATTGACATGAGTTCCTTGCAGGTATCAGATGAGGGAGCGCTCACGGCTGAGCCATTATGCATCTTAGATCACCACGTTTGACAGTTACGACGTTGAACGGTAGATCAGGTCAAGGTCCAATGGGACAATTATAGTCCGCACTTGGCGAACTGGGAGGACGCATATGATATGCGCTAGTAGTTTCCATTTTTGTTTGATAGATAGACTTATGATACTATGATACACTTATTTCGGCAATTATACTATGAAACTTCGGGACGAATTTTAGACCAAGAGGGGGTGTATGTAACATCTTGCAATGGCACACTGAGAAAAATTATTCTTTGAGGAAACTTGCTCGCAAGTGATCCGGACTATTATGATATTAAAACATTTGTCCTTGATTATGATGCGTTATGGTAGATGAAATGATGTTTTACTGCATTGACATAGACAGGTGTTATTGACTCGGTTTTACTGAGTGTGCAGGGTTTTGGACCTTGAGGATGCAGAGGCATCGACGGAACCCCTTGGACTCTGGATTGAGTCAGGGAGTGTGCTATTGGGGTTTGATGGTTTTACTATGATTTTAGTACGTTTGATTAGATGATATGATGTGGACATGTTCTAACATGATTGTTGATGATGCAGTCTGACGATATCTTTTCGACCAGACTCACATATGGAGTAAAGGGGCCACACACATGACTACCAGAGAGGTTGAGGGAGAGGTGTGGACAGTAGCCCTGCCACAGCCTACTAGCACTCTCGTCATGGCTCGAACTATAGGTTAACGATTACCTAGTTCGAGAGGACCCACGATGTCATGAGGGCAGACTGTGACAGTCGCTCACGATGATTCTAAGGGGCGCGCAATAAGGCGGGGGACTTGTTCCTTAGAATCCCTTAGTCTCCCACAAGTTCACCTGGCGGAGTGTTGACTCCAGGGATTATTGATTTCTACCAATCAGTCAAGACGCGAGTGGCACCCTTGGAGCACATGGTGCATCCTGAAGGGTGGGTCATGCAAAAGAAACAAAAGAGGCGAGTGGCACCCTTGGAGCACGCGGTGCGTCCTGAAGGGCACGTCGCGCAAAAGAAACACTAGAGGCGAGTGGCACCATTGGAGAACATAGTGCATCCTGAAGGGCACGTTGAGTTGATGATGTTAAAGGAACGAACCTAGATGGCCTAAGACTAATATCTCATTAGGAAATTTTAAGAAAACAACTTCTCTAATTAAAATGTTGCCTAGTTCAGAATCTAAGTCCTAAGTCTAAAACTTTGCTAGGGGTAAAAATTTTTCTACCCTTAAGAAAAATACCTTATAAAATAAAATAATAAATTTTAAACTAAAAACCACTTAAGTAATAGTTGTGGACTTCATAAATTTTTGGGTAAAATGAAGAGAGTAAAAACTTAATTAAAATCTGCAAATATCAAAGATAAAGAAGAAATAAATTATTTAACTTGTGAAAGTGTAAAAGATATTAAATTAATAATAAAAGGAAAAGATTAAATAGTGCAACTGCCATTTTGGCTCTAATAAAAAGGGGAAAGAAGGGAATAATAAAAATTAGGAAACTAAGGAATGGAGGAAACATAATAAGGGAAAGAGGGGAACTTTTGGTAAAAAGCGAGGTCAACATAGTAAAGAATCTGCAATTAAGAACCTTCTAATTTGAACTAAATTAGCAACTTCATTTTAGGGAAAGTATTTAAACCTGTGAGGGAATCTGGGAACACCTAGGAGTAATTTTAGGAGCAACTCTAGGTGGGTGAGGGAAATAAGACAATTTAATAAATTAAATAAAATAGTTAATGGAGAAACATGGGGGATGGATGACACTTGTGTGAAGGAAAATATTTAGAAGATTTTTATTAAAACTTAATTTAAATGTGATTTAGGGAAAGATGGAATTTCTAAAAACTCTATAAAAGAAAGGGAAGAGAAGGAAGAGGGGGATAGGTTGTTAGCGTAACGTTACGCTGCCAGATTTGTGACTTGACTGATTACTTGTGGGGAGTTGGGATTTCCCAGCTCGTATAGGAGTGGTAGCTCGACCTTGTGAGGCGAGATGGGAGCTAGACGTACCATCTAGATAGTGTGTGGCCCCTTTGCGGCTCGGGGGGCTAAGGGGGAAGCAGAGTACCCCTAGCATTGGCTAGGAGGTACCGGTGAGGTCTCGGCGGTCGGTGAGCGGGAGTGGCACGGAGCTCAAGTGCGTGTTGGAGATATGGCTATAACAGAAGACTGACGCAGATGGTTAAGGTTGTCATTGATGGCAATCGGTTATGGAGCAGTCAAGGATGTCAACACGCACAAGAAATGCTGGAACACGAATGCTGGAACACAGATGCTGGAACACG
>ML783442.1:375045-406228 GCA_009831015.1 Picea engelmannii | reverse complement strand
TGGTCTTCTTGTGTCGGGAGGGATGTAGACACCTCCATGTTCCTCAGAACAGTCGCCATCCCTGAGACCTTAAATGGTTAAAATCGATGGAACCTGGGCTTGAGCGTTTCTTATGTGTCTTGGAGGTCCTAACCATTGCAGGGTAGGACAGGCGGGTAGTCAGTCTTACTTATTTTCGATTGATCGTCGTTAAATGCATGCAGTTACTTGTTGTGTGTCTTATGTCGTCTTGTTGTGTTCATCGTGGTTTGTGTCTTTTTCATCGTCGAGTGGCGACACAGAGTCGAATGTGTTTGTTTCCCTTGTACACGCGCGCACACACTTTTAAAAGAAAAAAAAAGAAAAAAATTTGCACTTGTTATATGAGGTTTGTAATCGTAATGAAGAGGGCGTTACAGAGGGAGTCAACTTCGGGGATATTTTTTCCCATGTTGCAAAATTGACTTACATTAGAGTACTAATGTCTATAGATGCAAGATTTGATCTATAAATAGAATAGATGGATGTGAATATAGTGTTCCTACATGGGGACCTAGAAGAACAAATCTACGTGAAACATCCTGAATGATTTGTAGTAAGGGGAAAGAAATATTTGGTGTGAAAATTAAAAAGATCCCTCTACGGTCTAAAGCAATCACCAAGGATGTGGTACCAAAATTTCGACACATACATCCTTAGTTTTGGATTTGTGAGAAGCAAAGTTCATTACTGCATATATTCTAAAGAACAAGGTGGGTGTTTCATATATGTATCATTGTATGTCGACGACATGTGTCTGATTGGAAACAACATGAATGTAATAAAGGATATGAAAAAGTATCTATCCTCCAAGTTCAACATGAAGGATATCGATGCAACGAACTTCATTCTAGAATGGAGATTAAGAGAGATCGAGCAGCTAGAAAGATCTAGTTGAACCAAAGAAGTATATTGAAAAAATTTTGAATTTTTTCAACATAGCAGGATTGCAAACTTGTAAAAGTGCCAATTCCTTTGGGAGAAAGGATAATTGTTGAATAGTGTCCAAAGACACAGGAAGAAATAGAGGACATGGCATGTGTTCCCTATGCAAGTATTTTCAGTAGTCTAATGTATGCGATGGTCTGCACTTGACTAGACATTGCCCATGCAGTGGGAGTGTTGAGAAGATACATGTCGACACCTGGAAAGGAGCATTGGACAATTGTCAAGAGACCATTCAGGTATTTGTGTGGCACAAAATATTATGTTATATTCTAGCAAGGAAAACCTAAAGGTGACAGTGAATTAGATGTACATGGATTTTTTTATGCCAACTGGAATGGAGAACTGGATCGGCGAAGGTAAACCAGTGGATATGTGTTCAAAATGTTCAGTGGATTAATCAGCTGGATGAGCAAGAGACATGCGGTTGTATCCATGTCAACAATAGAAGATGAATACATGGAAGCCACTCATGGAAGAAAAGAAGCAATATGGCTACACTAGTTGTGTTCGGGAATCTGGTTTGAGCAGAGATCTATGAAGATAAGTTGTGATAGTCAAAGAGCAATATTTCTAGTAAAGAACCCAACTTATCATTCCAAGACGAAGCATATTTATGTACAATACCATTTCATAAGAGACATGGTGGAAACCAACAAGGTGATGTTGGAGAAAGTAGACATGTTGGAAAACATAGTAGACTCTTTGACCAAGTCTATGAGCGATGTGAAGTTATCTTGGTGCAAAGAGGAAATGATAATTGTTTCCCTAGGTTCATGAACGAGAGTTCAGGAATCTCCCAATTTCAGCAAAGAAGACAACAAGTGGGAGAATGTTGAGTTGTTGTATTCTTTGCAGTGAAATTCTAGTCGAGGTGGATTGACTGGCAGTGAAAGTCGAAATTCGGTGTGTATCGACCAGATAAAGTCAAAGTCGAAGTAATCAAAAACAAGTCAAACAGTTCAACCAACAAGAGGTTAGAAGGCGGTCATGTTGAAACTGACTGAAGACCGAATGAAGGTCAACTGGTATTCAACTCGTAATTAGACTTCGTAGTCGACTATAACAGAATCCCGAGATTCACAGGATTTGTAGCCAATGATCTACGTGGATTTATAAATTTTTTGGGGTGCCTTTATTTAGGGTTTTTCCTACTGTAAATCCTATAAATAAGGCGTGTTGTAATGTTGTAAAATAAAATCATAGAATCTTTAGCTAATCTTTAGATCAAACGTTTTAAAATTGTTGGTCATGGAGATGTAAGATGAATTGGCTACAGGGTTGCCCTTGTGTAAAGAAATAAGGTATGATGTTGATTATGTCTTAGGTGTAGACCAAGGTTATGCATGTAACATTTTGTTCTGAATGAATAAGACAAAAATAGAGAAAGACGCTCAAGGAATGTTGGTTTTTCCGTTTGGGTATCCAGGGTAAAATCTTTGTGTATTTTCATTTTGCTTTTTCATTTACTTCCTTGATTGAATTTTTATTCCTCTTTGATGCTAGGTTTAGTGTGGAAGTGTTCTCATTTACTAACAATTATTCCAAAAATTGAATATATTGAAAATCATTTTGAATACATAACAGCCCCTAGGAGAAATTTTGGTTCTCCTTTAATGAGGAATATCCCCTTAGTGGATATTTCAAGCACAGTTTCTACCTAGACACCAATAGGAAAAAAATTTGTTATTCTTAGTCCAATTTCTCCAAAACGTTCTCCTAAGAGAAGAAGCTCGAGCCTCTTACAAAAGTAAATATGCCACTTCGAGTTCAATAATGGGTTAACGCCTGTTATCAACCTATGGTCCTTCTTAAACAATTACAAAATTTACCTGATAAATATTTAAAGAAATTACTGAAGTATAATGGTCAAAGCATTGTTATTGTAGAAGATCATTTAGATGTTTTTCAAGATTGTACTAACAATCTCGGTGTTTCAGAAGAAGACATGTACATTAGATTGTTTGTGTAAAGCCTCGAAGGGGATGCATGAAAATTGTTTCGAAACTTACCAACAAACAACATTACTAGTTGGGATGAATTGGAGACATCTTTCTTAAATTAGTGGGGTGAGAAATGTGATCACTAGTACTACCTCACAGAGTTCACAACTCTCAAAAGAAAAAATGATGAATCTGTTGTTGATTTTACTAAAATATTTAATAAAATTTATAACACAATTCCTAAAGATATCAGACCTACTGCTATTGATGCTAAATTTACCTACTCTTTTTATTTCAACTCAAATTTCTTCTTATTATTAAGAGAACAAAGAGTAGCTACATTTGTTTTTATGTAGATAGATGCAGTAGATTTAGAAGGAAACCTTGTTGTTGCGGGTAAGAATAAATATAAAGTTGGAGGTACAAAAAATAAGAAAAATATAGAAGACATCTTAGTTGAGGCATCATCTTCAAGCAATAAACAAGAACAAAAGATAGAAAAAATTACTAAAATATTCAAATCATTGGCTAGTAAGATGGAAAAACTTGAAGCTGTAAATAAGGTAACTCCCTCGGCTCCCCTGAATAATCCACAGAGAAATTTATTTCATAATATGGTATCATTAAGGTCAAATATTTCCTTTCAACAAAGAAGTATTGTACCTTTTAGGCGACAGTTTAATTCTCAAATACTAAACAGAGAAAAAATGGTTGAAGAACCCTCCTCAACCCCCATTGAGAGACAGTAATAACGTGGTGGAGAATTTTGAAAATGAATTACATGAAGAGGAATAATTTGAAAAATCATGTGAAGTGCTTGAGATAAATTGGTTGGATGATGGGGAATATTATACTCATCTAACTCAACAAGATCACTAGAATTCCATGTTTGGTTTTATGCAAAATATTAATATGTCAAAATGGGAAATGGAAAACATATGGATCAAGCAATATTGATGTTTGTTGAAACATTTTTAGCCGAATTGCATCATAATTATGATTTGAGACCAAGGATGAATCCTGCTCAACTGCAAAATCAGAAGGTACAAAACCAGCAGAAATAAATGTCTAAGCCTATTAATGAATTACCAAATAAGTAGGCACATGTTTAAAATACTAGTTATTTTAATCTGACTAATTATCTTAACAAGGTACACATTCATGTTCCCTTAAATGAAATTATAAAGATACATTCTTTTAAAGAGTAGGTAAGTAAGTTCATTGTTGTTTCTTCTGATTTAATATCAAGTACTAATACTATCAATTTGCAAGAGGAAGCACCTAAAGTTTATGTAGGTCTGTATCTCGAAAAGGAAGACAATGATATACATCCTTTTATATTACTTTAACAGTTCATGATCAATTAATGCATAATTTCATGTTAGACTCAGGAGCTTCTCATAATTTAATGCCCAAGGTCATTATGGAGAAGTTAGGCCTTGATGTTACAAAGCCTTATAAGGAATTATATACTTTTGATTCAAACAAAGTACAATTTTTAGGATTAATTAAAGATTTGGTGGTTAATCTTGGTCAAGTTCCTAACAAAAGTATAATGATGGATATTGTTGTTGTTGACGTTCCACCCAGTTTTGGGATTCTCTTATCTAGATCATGGGGTGTGAAATTAGGAGGAAATTTACAATTATATTTATCATACACAACTATACCAGTATTTGGAGGGAAAACTCGTAGACTATATAGAGAAGCTCATTTTTCATATACTATAAGTGATGTTAATAACTCACAAAATCATCCAGTGTATGCAAAAAATGATGAACTCGGAAATTTCATCTTATCATTCACAGAGGAAGATAACAAAGAGAGTCTTATCTGTGAAGCTATGAATAAAATATAAGTTGAATCAAAAAGCATCTGGAAAATGTACTTTGATGGTGCTTCTTCCAAAGAAGGAATAGGGGTTGGTATTATTTTCATTTCTCCTGCTAAAGATTATTTTTATTTTTCTTTAATTTAAATTATGAAACCACTAATAATGTTGTTGAATATGAAGCTTTAGTTCTCGTCCTTGAAAAAGAAAGAAATATAAATATTGACAAGTTGTTTATCTTTATAGATTCATAAATTTTCATAAATCAAGTCAAATCATAGTGTCAAACTAAGCATCCACACTTAAGGGTGTACAGAAACCAAGTCTGGGATCTTGAAGGAAATTTTCTATCAACTGTTAATTTTACATACATCCCAATAGAAAGAAATGAAATTGTAGATTCATTAGTTGTGGTTGTAACAACATTTAAACCACCAGATACTACTCATTTGAAATTTGAAATTGAAATTATGTATAGATCATCCATTCCGGATAATATCAAACATTGGCAGATTTTCGAAGATAACCAACAAATAAAAAGGTTTATGGAAATGGTCGGAGAGTTTTCTTCCACTAATATTGACAAAGATGAGAAGGAAGATGGAGAAGAAATTGACACTGCTGGAAAAGTTACAAGACAAATTGCAAATCACAAGATTGTGCAACTCAAGAACAATTATATTCCTAGAAGCTTAATCCCTCTAGAAAATATATTCGACCAGGGGGATGTTACTATCAAACCCATGTTAAAACCTTTGGTTGAAGAAGTTCAATATCTGAGTCTTGGAAATGATGAAAAAAACAATATTATTAATTTATCTAAAGCATTATCGCCTGAGAAAAAAAAAATATTGATGTTTGTAAATATTACATAGATGTCTTTGCTTGGAGCTATGAATATTTAAAAACTTGTGATACATCTATCATTCAACATACGACACCTCTTAAGGAAGGAGTAAAACCTTTCAGACAAAATCTGACATGTAAATCCTTTATTGTTACCTATAATCAAGAAAGAGGTGAATAAATTGTTGGATGGTAAAATTATTGTTCCAGTTAGATATTCTGAATGGGTAGCTAACTTGGTTCATGTTCAGAAAAAGAGTGGATAAATTCATCTCTGTGTAGATTTTCGAAATCTCAATCGTGTTGCATTAAAAGACAATTACCCTCTACCTAAAATGGATCATATATTGCAAAGGTTAGTTGGCACCCAGATAATTTCAATGATGGATGGATTTTCTGGATACAATCAAATTGTTGTTCATAAAGATGATAGACCTAAGACAACTTTCATCACACATTGAGGCACTTATATGTATGACAAAATGCCTTTCGGATTAATGAATGTTGGTTCTACTTTCCAAAGAGTAATGGATATTTCTTTCGCTGATGAAAAGGATGAGTTTATTGTATTTATATTGATGATATGATAGTTTTTTTCTAAATCATATCAACTTCATCAGGAGAATTTGAAGCATTTTTTTTCAAAATGCAGAAAATATGGTTTGTCTCTTAATCCCAAAAAATCTTGTTTTTTTTTATGATTGAAGGTAAGTTTCTTAGACATATTGTTATTCAATATGGTATTAGAATAGATCCTGAAATATTAGAAGTTACACAAATTATTTATTTACCTAGACGTAAGCAGGAAGTTCAGTCCTTTTTGGGAAAGATTAATTTTTTTAGACGTTTTATACCTAATTTTGCAGAAATTGTGTAAGATATCACCAACTTACTTAAGAAAGGGAAAAAATTCAAATGGACTACAGATGCTAAATCATATTTTCATAGATTTAAACAAGCTTTGATCAAAGCTCCAGTGATGGTAATCCCTGACTACACAAAAGATTTTATCATTTCCCCCTTTTCATCAAAACACACCATAGTTGTCATTTTGTTACAAAAGAATGAAAATGGTTTTGAAAAACAAATTGCATTTTTCAGTTGAACCATGAGAGATGTAGAATTAAAGTACAATATTATGGAAAAGAAAGCATTCATCTTGGTTAAATCTCTTAAATCTGTTAGAATCTATATCTTACATTGCAAAACGATAGTTTTCATTCCTTGCTCAACAATGAAAGATATACTGACCCAACAAGATAGTGAAGGTAGGAGAGAAAAGTGGATAACGAATATCCAGGAATATGATCTGGAAATGAAACCTACTAAATTAATTAAAGGTCGGGGATTAGTAAAATTATTAGAAGAATCAAATAGTCATGCTCTTAACATAAATCAAATATATGATGGGAAAACAATAGAACATCAAAATAAAGAGGAATAATCTAAGAATTTGCTACCTGAACCTCTGTACCAAGAGACATGTATTTTCTTTACTTCTTCTCCTCGGTATGGGAATATTTTTTATTTCTTACAAAACTTGAAATGTCTAGAACATTTAGACAAGTCACAAGCATGTTACTTAAAACATAAAGGAACAAAGTATTGTATACTTGGAGGTGATCTATATTGGAAAGACCCTAGTGGTGTGATTTTAAGATGTATTTTAGAAGATGAAACCAATAATATAATTAGACAACATCACCGAGGGGTCTGTAGAAGTCATTGTGCATGGAAATCCACTTCCCATAAAATCCTACACAGTGGGTACTATTGGCCTAGTTTATTCACTCAGGTGAATAAGAAGGTGAGAGATTGTTTATAATTCCAAGTGTTTGTTGGGAAACAAAAATTATATCCTTTCCCCTTGAAACCTATCAAGGTAGAAGCTCCATTTCAACAATGGGGAATCTATTTTATCTGAGAGATCCATCCACCGTCGATCAGACAACATCGATGTATTTTAACTACTACTGATTATTTCACAAAATGGGTGGAATCCATTCCTGCATGTCAAGCAACTGATAAAGTAGCAATCAAATTTTTAGAAGAACATATCTTTTTGAGATTTGGATGCCCTAGGAAAATCATTGTTGATAATGCTAAATAATTTTTTCTACTTATTTAATTGACTTTTGCACAGATAATCATGTATCTTTGATTCATTCAACTACTTATTACCCTCAAGGAAATGGCCTTTCATAATATACAAATAAGAACCTTACGAAAATTATTAAGAAAAATCTAGGATTAAATAAAAGGAATTGGGACTCTCAATTGAAATATGCCCTTTGGGATGATAGAATTAGTACTAAAATATCAACCAAGACTTCCCCTTTTCAGTTGGTTTATGGACTTGATAGTGTACTCCCAGTTCAGCTAGGAACTCCAATAATTAAAATTATCCAAGAAATTAGAGAGGAAACAAATGGTTTACAAAGGAGAATAAATGAGTTAATTCAAGTGCATTAAACACGAGAACAGGTTAATGAAAAACATAGGGCTTATCAAGAACGAATGAAATGGTTGCTTGACAAAAGAGAAAAAGAACATACTTTTCCACCCGGTGATTTAATTTTAAAATGGGATAAAAGAGAAGAGCCCAGTAAACATGGAAATTTTGATAACTTATGGTGCAGTCCTTTCATTATTGATTCCATTGCAAGACAAAATGAATTCTCATTGAAAAAATTACAAGGTGATATTTTAGTACACCTATAAATAGGTGTTTCCTTAAACATTTCTTGGTCTATTAATTTCTTAGAAAATGTCATTGTAAATACCATCAAAATTATAAAAATAAATAAAATAAAAAAGTTAAATTTTGTAAATAAAAAATATCAAGCAATAAATGTTTTCAATCAATTTGCATTTAGAGAAAAATATTTTTATTTTGAAAAATACACAGTCAATTGTTATGTTATACACAAATTCAATTGTAAATATATTGCTTAAAACTCTATACACAATTTTTCCCATTATAAATATGAAATCGGTGGTGTATTTTTACTTATTATTCTTTCATTTAAATCCTTATCTTTATATAAGGTATTTCTTCGATTTTTAGACATAGATTTTCTGAAAAATTCAACTCTTGACTGATACATGGTCAAGACAGTCTATAAATAACAGGTCTAGTATTGAGATACCCAATATTTAAAAAAAAGGCTAAAATAATTTACCCAATACTTAAGGGTAGTAGCTAACTGACAGGCATCATCCCTATGTGTTCAAAACATATTGATTGTCCCCATCTCAATATGCTTAAATCACAAATAAAATCAAGAAGGTGAAAGGAAATTCAATTGGGAAATGCAAGTATCTTGGTCGATGCTATGGACGCTCATTGGTAGTGGAGCAAGGCTTGTGATGTCGAGGTGACTCCGTCGAGGCTATGGATGCTCGAGGGAAATGAAGTGACACTGAACTACTAAACTTCTATTTTGAAAGGATCTTTTTAAGTATCAAAACTCTTACATGCAAAAGCAGTCTCAAACTTGAGGTTGAAATATACATGGAGTTTTCAAAAACCATACACACAACTCTTGAGATTTTCTTTAAACCTTAACTTGATATCTTGGAAAGTATCTAATCCTTACAAGGAATTATTTGAAACTTTATAAGTTTATATTATCAATAACATCATTATGATTTCATCCCTTTGGCCTTTTTCCATTTGTGATTAAAAAGCAGATATATTGTTACTCAAAGGTAGAATATGCTTTGACTATGTCTTTTTTTCAATATTTCATTAATATTCTCTAAGTATTATAAAAAAATGGAGGGGTTTTCATAACAATTCCCAAGTACATATAAAACGAAGAAATTAATCTTAAATGGAAACATTCACATAAATAAAAACAAAGGAAAAGCGAATACAAATACATATCATTCAAAAGGAAACTTGGCGATTATATCAAGACAGCTTCGAAAAAATATCATAAGCATAAACTTTACATGTACATAGTAATAAATATAACCCATCATAGAATGTTTATCAAAATAAAAACGCCAAATTAAAAAAGGGTCCAAATTTTATGGGTTGTGTTAGCGATAAAAAATGCATTGGTATTTTTTTGGAGTGTCTTCTCAATTTTTATTCAATACGCTCATTTCTAAAGTTTTCTAGCCAGTATTTTAACTTCCAGATCTTCATCAAAGCTCTATGTGATCGCTTTTCACCTACGTTTCAAAGAATCGTCAGTTCTTCCTAAACCCTAGTTTTTGTGGCTTCTTTATACTTTGAAATGAAATGTATATTGTATTTCTAAAATTCCTAAGCAAAAAGTGATGTTTGCACTTAAGTGTTTTATTCCTAAACTATCCTAAGCGTAATCCATATCACACCAAAATTCATATGCCAAATTCTTAGTCTACATGTTGAATGCCTAGTCTCCATATAACCACCAAGCCAAAGCTGAGTCCACAAACCTAACCACAAGTCAAACTCAAGCCAACGCAAAGCGCAGCACATCACCGAGCCTTGTTCCATATGACTTATCAATCATAGTCAAGGGTATTGGCACTTAGATACAATTTGAAGGTTACAAGTTGCATCTTGTTTTTAACTATCAGAATATTTCAGACAGGTGCCAAAAAATAATTGTAGGCAAATTACTTTAAAATACCATGGTTCCACGGTGAGCCCGACTACCAGATCCAGTTAAAAGTGTAAGGGCATATGAACAATGCGTCCTGTGTGATTTTCAATGCACGCCAAGACATTATTGTTTCCAATTCAAAAGACAGAGTATCATAGTTTGGGATGTATCCAAGCGTACAGGTGTCCAAATAATTCGTAGAGAGCACGATCGCTTTTGGATCCTTGCAACACATCCTGATATAAATCTTCTTACTGTTGGACATAACAGTGGGATGACTATTTTCAAGTCAGAATGAGAAAGAACTGCCTTTATTGTTTATGAAGGTACCCTGCACTACATCAAAGACCATTTTCTGAGGGCTTATAAATTTACAACTCAAAAGACAATCAACTTATACAAATAAGAAAGCATGGATCCACAGAAATGAATCAACGACCAAGATCATTGTCTTATAGTCTTTTGGAAAATGTTGTTCTGGTATGTTCAAATGTTGAAAGTGGGTCATACGAATTTTATCTCTTTCCAAATGATAGTGTTGGCATAAATGAGACGACACAAGAAGCAAAGAGAGGACTTGGAGGATTTGTTGTCTTTGTTGCTCAAAATCGATTTGCAATCCTTGATGAGAGTCATAACCAAGTGATGATAAAAATCTCAGAAATAAGGTCACTAAGAAGTGTAGTCTTCCAGTAACTGTGGATGCAATCTTCTATGCAGGAACATGAAACCTTCTTTATAGGTTAGAAGATAGAATAGTCCTCTTGATCTGCGACAGAGGTTTGTACTCAGAGAAATCTATACTCTGTTTGTGAAATACAATGTCTGGTCAAATGACATGGACAACATAGCCTTGTTGAGAAAGCATGCAATCATCATTGCAAGCAAGAAAATTGTACATAGGTGAACTCTGCATGAGACTACTCGTGTTAAGAGTGGTGCTTGGAATGATAATAATGTTTTATTTATACAACCTTGAATCACATTAAGTATTGCCTTTCAAATGAAGATAGTAGCATCATTAGAACACTTGATGTTCCTGTTTTAGATGTGCAATAGGGATTTGTTTGCAGAGGAGGTCATCAAATCGAGAGAGCTCTTCGATCCATATGTGGAATTGATGTCAAGAGAACAACTATATTTTACAGGGAAGGAAACTCTCATTTAACTATACGAAAATCACAACACTTGCTGATAATAAAGAGTTTTCACCGGCACAGGGAGCATATTTATAACCAGTTAGTCGTTGAAAAGTAGAACTTTCAACGGCTAACTAGAAAATTTCAAGGTGGAAGAGCTGGTGAAACCGCAGAGGAGGACAGAATGGCATTATTCTTTTACAGATTTATGTTTTGTCATTCTAAAGGGCACGAGGATGGTTTTAAAGTGAAAATTATAATTAAGAAGATCTGTTTCAATGCTTTGTTTCAATTTTTCAAGCTTCCAGCGAGTTGAAAGAGATCAAGCAAATCACCTATTTTTGGCCAAAAACTACCTGTCTGTCAAAGTGCCATGTTGACTTCATCAAGCAGCTAATGAAGTTATGAATAGATGTCATAGAATGATCTCAAGTTTCCTTGTCATCACCAGAGTTTGCTAAAAAGGTCAAAGATGTTGAAAATCAAATTATGAATCCAATTGCTCCTTGGGAATAGGATTTATTTCATAGAATCATGTAATTGATTAGATTTGTAAACACTTATAATTCTGAGATCCATCATTTGAGGATATGAATTGCTTTGTAAAACCTATTTAAGCTGATAGAGGCCAGACCCAATGGGGGGTTCGATTTTGGATAGAGGACTATATTATGTTGTAAACAGACTTTTACTATGATAATACAAATCATAGTTTTCTCTCTCTATTGATGTCAGATTCTCATTTTCCTTTTGTACTTTCTATTAAGTTGTTTTAGCTACAGAATGATGGTTATCTCATTGGTTAGCTCATAACTTGATATTAAGTTGTTTATCATTGTTTATTAAACCCTACACTTTGTATTCAATTTATAAACATTGTTTTCTCACCCATTTAAAGTTATCATCTGATCATCAATCCTTGAGAGCACTGGTTTATTTGATTTTCATTTTACTGTCTGAGTGCCATATTGTAATTGAGTTATCCCATTGATCCACACATACATAAACACAAAAACAAGTTTTCTTCAAGTTACCAAGCATATTTGACCTACAACCTCAAAGAGTTTCTTGGAACGATAACAAATTGGCGACATTGTCGGGGAGAGGAGATTGAAGCTCAACTTCCTTGGGAGATGACAAGATCCAACTTTGATGATAGACAAAGTCTGGACATATTTTCAGTTGTAATCATATATCTAGAAAATCCATGAAGGACGGATTCAATGGTGACTCCATTGCTCTAAAATCTGTTGGTGACTCCACTGGTATGAAATGAACAAGAGGTATGTTTTTTGCAATTTCTCAAGTATTTCTGGTTACCCTCATCCATTACCTAGTAGAGATGAATGGGAACAAATCCTTCCCATATTTCGAGGAGAAGAATGGGAAGTACCAGCTGAACATTTGTTGGATTTTTATGAGTTTATTCATCGACTCCAGATCATACATGAAGATGTTCAGATTAAACTTTTCAAGTATTCATTAGAGGGGATAGCCCTTGATTGGTGCAGATCTCTTCCAGCTTCAAGCATTCACTCATTGGCAAGTTTTCATTATGCTTTCCATTTGTTTTGTAAAGATGAATTTCCAACTGAAGGTCTCTTTGAAGATTGTTGTGATGAATTTGATAAGCATGTTCAGCAGGAAGTAGTCTTTTCTTCTATTTGTCAAGATGAAAATTATGTTATTAAGGAAGATCTTCATGATACAAATAAGAATTGCATAGCTGTAAATGCATCAGTCCTTATCTCTATTACACCTGTTGCCTTTGATTTACATGAAGAAACAGTTAGAGAAGGAGTTTTTTCTACACTTTTTCAAGAGGTTGCCTACAATATGTTTTCACTTGTGATTGGGGAGAAGGATCTGAAGATTGTATGTCTTTCTTTGCAAGATTTGGGATTTTTCTGCTCACCTATTATTGATAAGCATCCAGATGTAGTAGAGTAGACCCTTACTTCAAAAGATCTTGATTTAAGCAGTAGCCAGCCCATATATGACATTTATGAATCTGATTTCGACAAGCCTTTTTCTTTTCCCATAAAGGAACGACATCATGTTGTAATCAACCATTCCATGTTTGCAGAAGACATTGAATATGATGAGTTTAATCTGGCTGAAGATTTCAGGTCTTATATTTTGTTTATAATGCCTCATGAATAGAAAATTGAAATCACCAATGAAGAAGATATCGAAAAAGAAGGAATTAGCAATCCAATCAGCTCACAGCTATTTTCAAATTTGCAGGAACCAGTTTATGGCATCCATATATTAGAAGTTGAAGAAATTCTTGAACAGCAAGCAGAGGTAACTGTGTTTGGTTATCAATCTATTTCTTCTTTCTATGATCCAGTGGCCATCTACATGGAGATGTTTTTTAYGGAAGTTTTCAGTTGTGCAATTTTTAGAATTAAAGTAGATGGTGATTGTAAATATGTATTGCAAGTTGAAACTCTACTACACGTAATGAAGTTTCCTTTGAATTTTATCTGCATGCAAAGGATTCTTGTAATTAGTTCGATGTTATCATGGCTTCATTGGAAGAATGATTTCACATGATGAGCCAATTTTTACTGGTTAGGAGTAGGAGTAGGTAGAGAATAAACTCGCCATCCAACATGGTTCTTTCAGTGTGTTCGTTTGCAGCAGTGAATTTGTATTCAGTAATGTATTTTCTGAGTTTGAATAAAGATTGCAGAGATCTAGTGATGGCATTAAATGACTCCATATCCCAATGGACTAGACACAATACAAAATTGAATATTGTGAATATTTTCACAGATCAAGGTTGCAAGGTTTTTACTGAGCAGGTTGCAGGGTTTTCATGTTAAATGGACAGGCACGGGTCTGCTTGTTTTTGAAACCTCACAAGCAGGCTACTGGTTTGCAGGGGATCAGTTGTGAAGGCCATATGACTCCATAGCCCAATGGTAAAGGTGATTGGAACTACTAGGTTCTTGGAAACCTCGCAGGGAGGTCTCCATCCCAGTTGGAGCCAGATGTTAGCGATCAAAAATGCATTGGTATTTTTTTGGAATGTCTTCTCAATTTTTATTCAATACGCTCATTTCTAAGTTTTCTAGCCAGTATTTTAACTTCTAGATCTTCATCAAAGCTCTATGTGATCGTTTTTCACCTACGTTTCAAAGCATCGTCAGTGCTTCCTAAACCCTAGTTTGTGTGGCTTCTTCATACCTTGAAATGAAATGTATATTGTATTTCTAAAATTCCTAAGCAAAAAGTGTTGTTTGCACTTAAGTGTTTTATTCCTAAACTATCCTAAGCGTAAGCCATATCACACCAAAACTCATATTCCAAATTCTTACTCTACATGTCGAATGCCTAGTCTCCATATAACCACCAAGCCAAAGTCGAGTCCACAATCCTAACCACAAGTCAAACTCAAGTCAACGCAAAGCGCAACACATCACCGAGCGTTGTTCCATATGACTCATCGACCATAGTTGAGGGTATTGGCACTTAGATACAGTGTGAAGGTTACAAGTTGCAGCTTGTTTTTAACTGTCGGAACATTTCAGACAGGTGCCAAAAAAGAATCACAGGCAGATTACTTTAAAATACCATGGTGCCACAATGAGGCCAACTACCAGATCCAGTTAAAAGTGTAAGTGCATATGAACAATGCGTCATGTGTGATTTTCAATGCATGCAAAGACATTATTGTTTTCAATTCAGAAGACAGAGTATCAGAGTTTGGGATGTATCCAAGCGTACAGGTGTCCAAATAATTCGTAGAGAGCACGATCGCTTATGGATCCTTGTATCACATCTTGATATAAATCTTCTTGCTGCTGGACATAACAGTGGGATGATTGTTTTCAAGTCAGAATGAGAAAGACCTGCCTTTGTTTTTTATGAAGGCACCCTGCACTACATGAAAGACCGTTTTCTGTGAGCTTATGAATTTACAACTCAAAAGACACTCAACTTATACAAATAAGAAGGCATGGATCCACAGAAATGAATCAAGGACCAAGATCATTGTCTTATAGTCTTTTGGAAAATGTTGTTTTGGTATGTTCAGATGTTGAAAGTGGGTCGTATGAATTTTATCTCTTTCCAAAGGATAGTGTTGGAAGAAATGAGATGACATAGGAAGCAAAGAGAGGACTTGGAGGATCTTGTTATTGGATAAATCCGTAGGTGCGGACACTAACTGATCTCCCTAGATCCACCTGGATCTAGAACAAAGCAAGACAGAACATGACTCTTTCCCTAGATTTTGACCATTGAATTAACTAAGAGGCAAGAACAAATAACATACCTTATTATCGCTTCCTATGGTCTTTGTTGCTCCCACTTCGCTCCAGTGCTCTCGTGCAGTTAAGACCATGACAACACAAACCAACCAAAGTGAAGATAGCACAATCTATTCAACAGTCAATCTATGTATATGATCAAGGAATTATACAATAAAGTGGAAATAGCTTTATGGGAAAGGGACATGCTATTGTATCATATTAATGGAAAGTAAAGATTACAACCTGAGCCTTGATGTCGCAAACTTCCTTTTGATGGCCCTTGGCTCCGACACACACACTTGCTCAATCCTTGCATGAAGAAGATCAAATCCTCTTGATAGACCTGCTAGAGTCTTCAAGTTGTTGTTCAATGCTGAGTCCTTCAGACAATTCTTTCAGCAATTCTCCAATGAATCTTGCTTAACCTTTTCCATGAGAATTCCCTCAATATATAGGAGAGAATGAGTTAGTTAGTTGGATAAGAATGATCCCAAAATATCAGGGAATCTAGTACTAGGATAACCATTCGAATTCCATCTCATCCTTCTAGAATATTCCCTTCTAGAAGCATTGAGAATTCATCTTTTTCCTTTCTTTAGGAAGAGTTTGCACCCTAGCAGTTCAACACAGTGTGAACTTCTCGCACCCTAGCTTAAGGCAGCCTACAAGAATCATGCATTCTCGCAGGCAAATATACTAGCAGCCTGCGAACAGTTTTCAAAAATGAGTTTTCTGGAAGAGATGAAAATAACTTTTTCTCAGGAGAAAGTTCTTATGAAGAGCCTGAGTACACCATCATTAATACATCATCATGATGACCAAAATTACGGGTAACAGATCTGTTGTCTTTGTTGCTCGTAATCGATTTGCAATCCTTGATAAGAATCATAACCAAGTGATGATAAAAATCTCAGAAATAAGGTCACTAAGAAGTGTAGTCTTACAGTAACTGTGGATGCAATCTTCTATGCAGCAACAGGAAACCTTCTTTATAGATCAGAAGATAGAATAGTCCTCTTGATCTGCGGCAGAGGTTTGTACTCGAAGAACTCTATACTATGTTTGTGAAATACATTGTCCGGTCAAATGACATGGACAACATAGCGTTGTTGAGAAAGCATCCAATCATCATTGCAAGCAAGAAACTTGTACATAGGTGCACTCTACATGAGACTACTCGTGTTAAGAGTGGTGCTTGGAATGATAATGGTTTTTTATTTATACAACCTTGAATCACATTAAGTATTTCCTTCCAAATGAAGATAGTAGCATCATTAGAACACTTGATGTTCCTGTTTTTGATGTGCAACGGGCATTTGTTTGCAGCGGAGGTCATCAAATCGAGAGAGCTCTTTGATCCATATGTGGAATTGATGTCAAGAGAACAGTTATATTTTACAGGGAAGGAAACTCTCATTATATGTGGAATTGATGTCAAGAAAATCACAGCACTTGCTGATAATAAAGAGTTTTCACCAGCACAGGAAGCATATTTACAACCAGTTAGTCGTTGAAAAGTAGAACTTTCAATGGCTAACTAGCAAATTTCAAGGCGGAAGAGCTGGTGAAACCGCAGAGGAGGACAGAATGGCATTATTTTTTCACAGATTTATGTTTTATCATTCTAAAGGGCACAAGGATGGTTTTAAAGTGAAAATTATAATTAAGAAGATCTGTTTCGATGCTTTGTTTCAGTTTTTCAAGCTGCCAGTGAGGTGAAAGAGATCAAGCAAATCACCTATTTTTGGCCAAAAACTACCTATCTATCAAAGTGCCATTTTGACTTCATCAAGCAGCTAATGAAGTTATGAATAATTGTCATAGAAGGATCTCAAGTTGCCTTGTCATCACCAGAGTTTGCTAAAAAGGTCGAAGATGTTGAAAATCAAATTATGAATCCAATTGCTCCTTGGGAATATGATTTATTTCATACAATCATGTAATTGATTAGATTTGTAAACACTTATAATTTTGAGATCCAGCATTTGAGGATCTAAATTGCTTTGTAAAACCTATTTAAGCTAATAGAGGCCACACCCAATGGGGGGTTCGATTTTGGATAGAGGACTATATTATGTTGTAAACAGACTTTTACTATGATAATACAAATCACAATTTTCTCTCTCTATTGATGTCAGATTCTCATTTTCCTTCTGTACTTTATATTAAATTGTTTTAGCTACAGAGTGATGGTTATCTCATTGGTTAGCTCATAACTTGATATTAAGTTTCTTATCATTGTTTATTAAACCCTACACTTTGTATTCGGTTTATAAACATTGTTTTCTCACCCATTTAAAGCTATCATCTGAGCATCAATCCTTGAAAGCACTGGTTTATTTGATTTTCATTTTACTGTCTGAGTGCCATACTGTAATTGAATTATCCCATTAATCCACACATACATAAACACAAAAACAAGTTTTCTTCAAGTTACCAAGCATCTTTGACCTACAACCTCAAAGAGTTTCTTGGAACGATCACAAGTTGTATAGCTTAAGCAACAATTTCTGCACCATCCATTACTTAAGCGACCAACTTTATATATGTCTTTCAATAAAGGAATTGAAATTCCTAGTTTAATATGAAATATAGATTGGGTCGTTATGTGTGGCGCCCTGAATCCCTTGATGATATACTTTTATATTTTATTTTGTCATCCTTTTACGCCTTATTTTAATAATCTGGTTTGAATTTCCTTTAACGGGACTATCTTATGATGGGATTTATGAAGTTAGTTGAGTTATTATTAGATTATCATTGATTAAATGTTTCATTTCATTTCTCAAATTGACAAGAATTTTATTCTAACTGTGTATAGAATGTAAAAATTAACCATCACGGTCATCTTCGGGATCGAAGTTGTGGTATTGCTAATTGACTCCTCACCGCCCAAAGTATCCGACGGTCCTAGATTAATGAATATCTACGGCTCGGGATTGTAAATTTGGATGTAGAAGTAAACACTTTTTAACGAAAAAATTTCGGCCCCGAAATATCCAACAGTTTCAACAAGGTTTGAACAAACGGTTTGTATTGTTTTTGGATCAAAAGGTACATGGGTATTATTTGACCAAATGATTTTGAATATATATATAATGATGACATGTAGACTTTTTCTTCCGTTTGTTTATTTATTACAAGTCACATTATATTAACTTTTGATTGGAAGTTAGCACGTTCGCGTGTTAATTCTATTTAATTTTCACATGTGTAGGATTAAAGGTGCACATACTAAATCATGTCAAAGGTGATGAACTAGGTTATTATCATGTTTGAAGAACGTTTATGGGAAGAAATCCAGAGCAAGTAAGGCTTTCGACTAGTGCCAAGTTTGCAGAAGCTAAGTGCTTAAAACACCCACTTCGTATATTTTGAATTAGAAAGACTTATTGTATTAGAAGAGGCATCATGTCAACTAGGAAGAAGAAAATTCCTCAAGAGGCTTCTAAAGATGGTAACCAAAGTTTTAAGGATATACTAGTTTATGTATTTAACCAAAGTTTTAAGGATATACTAGTTTATGTATTTAACCAAAGTTTTAAGGATATACTAGTTTATGTATTTGATACTCATTAAACCTCGAGTGTTCGAATCATATTAATGATCTTATTAGTCATGAGCTTGTAGAGAATTCAAAGAATTTATGGCTTTGGAAGAGTGGTTTGTTTCATACTCTTACTCTCCGAGTTTTTAGTGATCCTGATCTTGTCCAGACTTTTTCTAATTTATATAATGTTAAAACATGTGGTATTATTTTAGGAGATGGAAAAAGAAACATTTGCACTTGTCTGTAGAAGTTGTGGCCCATATGTTAAACTTACCCCTCATTAGTTTATATATCCTAGAGCATACCTTCCCAAAAAGGTTGAAGGTTGGTCGTATCAAGAAAGAACCTCTATAATGCAAAAGTTTGTTATTGATCCTTTGTTTACCTTTGAGGAATTTCTAGTCAAATCTGAAATTTGTTCTCCAAATACAAGGTTTATGGTTTCAGTCATAACTTCTATTTTAGGGTACGTAGATGACTCTGAGATTGAAGAAGTTACTTTGGCTATTATGAACGAGGCTGTAGATCCTGAAAATTGCGAGTCATCCTCTTTTGAAGAATTGAAATCTTTTATATATCGATCATATCTGTGTTTTTTAGTTATGTTTTCTCAGTTTGGTTTTTACGAGAAAAGAGGTCTTGAATTAATTAAGAAGGATGATTCTGGGAAAGAATTTCCAATTAGAGAGTGGAATTTTCTCTTGGCCTTCATAGAAACCGAGGGAGAATTCATAGAATTTGCTAATGTGTTTTTATTCAATAGATACTCTCTCCTTATGGGACAGGAATCTCCTAGGATTCATATAGCCTATCAACAAAAGTTACATTTGCACCCTACCTTTAAAGTAGGGAATTGGTTTTTTTATTTAAAAGATATATTGTGATCAAAATATATGGTTTGAGATAGAACCTTACCATTTACCTGTTTATATTCCTCCTCTCATTTCTTCTCTAGAATATTGCAGACAAAGATTAACAGCTAATCAATTACATTTCATTTTGAAAAGTAAAAGAGCTTCTTTCAGTATGTCTGCTAAATTTTCCTCCATTATTAAAAAAAACACAACTATTGATGTTGTGAATAAATTTATTTCATCCTTCAATATGAAAAAGGATGTATTATGGAAGTTTAATCCATATCATGTTATATCAGAGCAACGCAAAAATGTAGGCTTACCCTCATATCAGTATCACTCAAATGTTTCTATTGAAATGATTGCTAACAAAGATACCTCAAAAGAGGTACAACATGTGTTGATTATGTATAATTCTTCAAAAAAGTAAAAGATGGAATATAAATCACAATCCAATTCTATAATGATATCTAACACGGATACCGAAATAGCTAATTCAGAATGCATGATCACTGGTGTGAAACAATCATCAAAAACCAACGAACAAATTATTGATACTTCATCCAAGCCTACAGATGAATCAGACACAGATGATCCAGAACAATGTGAGATTAAAAGAAGAAAGTTTTTGAAAACCATAGAAAATGGAACTGAAGATCTTCAAGAAGATATTTCAGGACAAGTTGATTCTTTGCTTGGAGAATTGAAACAAAGGAATTCAAAAGGACCTATGGTTATAGTCTCCTTAGATCTATCTTCTAAAATTAATCAAAGTTTGTTATCTGAGAACAAAGATTCATCAAACATGAAGAAATACCTTGCTAAATCCTCAATCAATAAGGATAGTGTTCCAGCCAATTCCCAAGAACTTCCAGGCCCCAGACTTATTACTTCCACAGATATAAAAAATAACCAATTCAATTTATTGGTTATGCAACGAGAATCAAGTAAAGGGTCAAATTTGACATAGTATAAAACTACTTATGTTGGGGTAGATCTTAGTCAAATAAATGATGTTTATTTATTTGAATGGCATAGACAAATAGGCAATATTGTTGCTTGAAGGTTAATTCAGTCAACTATGAATGTGAGAAAGTTACAGACTGTAGTAACTAAATTATATCAGCAACTCAGTAAAGAAAATACCATTAATAAAATCAAGGCCAACAAAATCAGGGAATTGGAGAATCAAATTGCATCAATCGTCGATGCTAAGAAAGAAACCACAAATTATAAAAATAGTCTTTATGAGAAGGAAAAGAAATAAGAATCTAAAGGCTAAGTTGAAAAATCCTCATTTTCAATTTACTGAATCTAAAGAATTGATTGAAGCTTATCAAAAAAGAGACAAATCACAGTCAAAGATTAGTGAATATTGTTGCACTAACTAAAGAAATTGTTGGATTGAAAGTAGATAAAGAGAAATATGTAGAAGAAAACAATAAAATTCATAAAGAGAATCAATCTCATAATCCCTCATCATAATCAGTGTTACCTACCTTGGCTTCAATTACAGTTTCATACCATCAATAGATCAATCAACACAGGGAAATGTATATAAAGGAGCTTGAAGAACAATTTGAGAAAAAAACTCAGAGTATTAATACTTTGTTTGAAGAAAAGAAAAGTATGAATAAATTGTTAGAGGATGTGTTAGAACAAACAACTGGAACACAACACTTAGTTGAAACTAGGAAAATCCTTTGGGATCAGATCATTCATGTGATGGATCGGTTTAGATTTCATCTTGAGCTACATCATCATTGTGAAACAATTATCATAAAGAATGTTCAGCTAGAGATCAGTAATATTTTTCCTAATATTGAAAAGAAAATGCCACAATCCGAGAAGATTAATGAATTTATGAATTCCCTCTTAAACCAATTTTAAGAGCATCTGGAGTTAGAGATAGATTTGAAGTAGTGGTAAATGTTACAAATGTTATAGAAAAAGGAGAGTTCCTAAAATTCCTCGTCGAGAAATTAAGGAAGTTCACCAATCAATTATAAAATTTAACAAGAAATTTAGGAAAATCAGAAAGTTTTGTTTACCATCTCCTTGGGAAAATGATCCTTGATTACATTCAAAGGACACTTATACATAGATGTTAGTTGCCTTTCAGGCTGATATGCAATTTTCTATGGATGAAAATTAAGTTTTCTCAAGAAAAACTATTGTGAACTCATTGGGAAAAGATTTTACTATTCTATCAATGCTCACTGATTTTCTAATGAGTCATCCTTCCAACCCTTATTCGATGACAATAGATCTTGAATTATTGTATAAAAAGATGTTCAGACAACCATTTCTAACAAGTGTAGAATGGAATTATATGCTTAGATCCAAACGTGTTCCCATGCAACTTCAACGTGAAATCGTAGCACAAGCTTAAGAAGGCAATGAAGCAATAATTAAGTCATCACCAAATCTAGTGGAAGCTAGGAATGACAGTCAAATCCAAAGAGAAGCAGACCAAAAGGGGAAAAGAGTATTATTAGAGAACTGACATCTTGCAATCCTCCTCCTATCAAGAAAATTCATGTTGGTCACAAAATGAAGAACAAAAAGTAGTTATTTTAGTTAGCTTAGTTTATTGTTTTAATTTAAAGTTAGTTATTTTGATAGTTATGTAAAAGATTTATAAAAGTATGTTTTGAATACATTGAAAAGGTTGACATTTTCTGCTAAGTCATACATTACTTTCTAAGAACTCATTGTGACAAGATTATCTGGTTTTTCTGGTATTTTGACATCATATTGTTAATGGTTTTGAAGGAAGATTCAACATTGATTCTTGTTAGCATTGTGTTATGTTATGTGTTTTATTTTATTGTTATTGATATGTTTAGATTTTGTTCATATGTCCATCTAATTATTCCAGTATGAATTGGTTTCATTGGTTTGACATGATCTATCTTTGATGCTAATTCATTATCTAAGCTGATGATTTTCTAGTTTAACATACATGGTTAGTTTGACATTATCAATCTTTTAAAAGTTTCAATGAATAATATTTGTTACCCTAAATAAATTAAGTATTTTATTACTATGTATGGATGCGGATGTTGTTCATGGAATTATACTGTAATGGCTCTAGTTTAATTTCTTCTTTATTTTATTGATGTAATTAATTTATTTTCTAAGAACATGTTTCTTGATAAATTGAAGTAATATTATTCTAGTTTATCTCATATGTAATATGTTTTGAACCACATATTAGTTTTATTTAAATATAGTGTGATAGGAGTTAGATAAAGTTGCCCTTTTTTAGAATCATTGTTGTGTGTTATTGAAGCTATCTAGAATGACTTATGATAATAGTTTGATGAAAACCTACATTTTCTAGGGGGCATGGGAGCCAGCGGGCCTCCATCCAAGGGTTCGATGGTGGATCCCCCTGAGGAAAATTTTGGGAAAATTTCCTTGTAAAATATTGTAATTTAGTAGTCAAGCAGGACCATTCATTATAAGATCCTAGATTTGATAGTAGAAGTTATGTTAGGTTTTTTTACCAAGAAGGAAACTCGTTCTTGTATGGGGGCATTGTATTGCGGCTAGGTATTAATGTGAATATTGTATTCTGAGAGAGGGGACTATGAAAAAAAGGAGAGGAAGTTACAGCGAGAGTGTTATAGTTGTATCCCTTCATTTGTTAGATAATAATAAAGGAAGGACCTGGAAATTTGTCTGTGGACATAACCCATATTGGGTGAACCACGCATATCTATGTCTATGTTTTTGTTATGATCTTTTGTGTTTTATTTTTGCATTATTTTATTTCTCTGTGATCTCATTCCTAACAATCCTAAATTGGGGAGGCTTTACCCGAGCCTCATAGGGTGCCTTGGCATTGTTTCGTCGCCAGGAACAACCTGAGGAACAACACAATTTTTTTCATTTTTTCATTTTTTTCAAACATGAATTGCATGACATACATGCTTATAATTATTTTATTATTGTATTTATCTCCTTTTTTTTTTTTTTAGGTTTTTTTATATGGATGTGGGTCGAGTCAAAACATTAACACATGCTCAACACTCTATACCTCTCCTACCTCCACATACAAACTACAAGGTGAGAGAAGAACAATATAAACCACTTGGAATTGCTTCCCACAATGCATGTGGGATAAATCATTAAGCATATAAGATCAATGGTCAAGATTAACCTTGAGATGAGATTGACAGTTGTTGAGCACTAACTTCAGAGGAACATATCACGAATTTCAGAAGAGAAAATTGGGTGCGAGATGGCTCGTTGGAAAGCTGAAGATGTGAAGAACATGTTGGTAGAGTTATTCTTGCCAAGTTGATAGAAAAAATCCCTGAAAAATTCAAGAAGTGAGGAGGTGCAAATTTGATTAGATATTGACCGTGAATTGTTCTGCAACCCATAACTCGAGTTTCTGAAGGCCAAATCAAGCAAATAAAAGTTCGTTGGAAAGCTAAATACTTTAGGAATAATATAAAATAGTTTAAATGTCCTAATTGACATTAATAAATTCTCAAATTTTAATTAATTCAGCTATCAATATCTCATCTTTTAATCAAATATAAATGGATTTATATGTTTCCATTAGTGTTTCTTTGACTAGAGTGCATGGGGAGGCGAAAATTTCCCACGACGACATGACCGCCGAAAAAATGAAGAGTCTAAGAAGAGGATCGGATGTAATTGCACGATATAGAAAGGAAGCGAGGAGTCCATAAGAGGAACAGTCCTAGGAGTAGTGATTGAAAAATGTTATAAATGCAAATTTTCCCCCGTTGGTAGAGGGGGAAACTGGATAACCCAGAATTGGGTCTTGTATAACTCTTTATCAGGTTTGGGGATGAATTTGAAGGCTCTTGGCTTGTACTTTATCTCAGTCATAGGATGGTTAAGAACATGTGTTTCCTCCTTGGAGCTCACTGGTTCAAATCTAGAGGGGGGTAGGGTGTGTACACCTCTGTAGACTTTAGTAGTCAAATTGTTGCGCGGAGGGGGTCCCTTGTCCCACAAACAAGGGGGTCTCATACACCAATTTGGTGTTTGGCTTATTCGTGACCTTAAAATTAGATTGTTATTATTATTATTATTATGGAAAACTCATTCATGGTCTATTCATTCAATAGTGCATTGTTTTTTTGTTTTTTTTTGGGCAGATGTTCACAATTTGTCACTATTGTCAATTGTCTCTGTAGGAAATCATTGTGAATGGATTATGAGCTCGTTGTAGGGACATATTCATTGTCATCTATATGTGTATGGGTATGCTATTATAGTTTCCTATTCAGAAATATGAACTATTTATGTTTCCATAAGTAAAATTGTATGCCTATAATTGACTTTTTGTTACTGTTAGGATAGGATTGAATTTGCATGTTAGAATAGGACTACATTTAGGATTTAGTCTAGTTTAAATAAATAAGTCTCTCTTTAGATAACAATCCATTTAGTTAGCAACAATCAGACCCACATACCGGTGGAGATTGCCATACCAAACGAGAGCATGTCTGATTGAGACCCGCCATAAGACAATTCTCCCTCTTGTTTGCATGGAGTATTTTTCTCACGTCAACACGTGGTTTTCCTTGAATAATGCTTATGAGTCAACCCACATTCGCGGATAGCAATCAGTGATAGTTATCCTCATTGTCAATTGAAAATTAAGTTATGATAGGTTTTTCCACCTTTAAAAGAAGAAAAAAACAATGGAACTTCTCTTCCATTTGGATCGGAGAATTTATGGAGGAAATTGGGTTTTAAATTTCCAAGAACCGCACGATTATATAGCCAAGGGGAATACGCTGCGCGGTGAATTAGTAAAGACTATATTTTTTATTTGGAATAAGTGTAAGGTTCAAATATCTCTCCTTTGTGTTAAAGAAAGTTTTCTCTCATGATAATATTCAAGGTTAATTTTGATTATTTTTCCTCATTAATTCATGTCGGATGTACTCCTTATAACATGGCATTTTTCCATTTTTCTTTTATTTTTAGATTTTTAAATATTATTTTTCTCTTATAATTATCTATACAATATTAAATAATAACTTATAATTTTGACTTGAATATTAAATAATAACTTAGAATTTTGAATTGTTATGGTACAAAATATGGCCCGGTATCCAAATCCCGTTACATTGCATAACTACGTGTCCCTCTCTCCTCATGAATCCTCCTTTGAGAACGAGGTGTGGTAAGAGAAAACAGTTTTTTTTAATAAAGAAACATGGTTGTGAATAGTAAATTATAACAATAAAAAATAATTAATTTAAATATATATTTTCAAATATCATAATAAAATAATGAGCTTAAAGTTATGTTTTAATTTCCATTAATTTTTTTTTAATTATTAATTCATAAAATTAATTATAAACTTTCCATGTGTTATTAAGACATGACCCATCAAAGTGTATATGGGAAATAAAAAAGTAAAAAGCGAAAAATGAGGTGGCATGGTGGAGAATCATTAATTCAACTTTCCAGTGTTCCTCCAAGTAGGGTTGGAATTTCAAATTGGAAAAACTCATCAAATATGATGGTTTAGATTACTACAATGCATGTTCTTCCCGTTTGAAGGAAGAAAGTTGACGGTTGTACAAATTTTTTAACCATATTTGACGGGAAAATTAGTCGGTGACAAGCAAATTGTCCATCAAATTCCATCCCTGCCTCCTAGTCAACTGGTGGTTGTCATTGCTTTTGAGGATATTTACACAAAATAATTTGCACCACAAATCTTAAAACATCTCCACTAAGTAAATTAAAAAAAAAATTCGCAAATTTAAAAGAACATTTGTCCTTTTTTATTTTTTTTTCCAGGTTTCAAAACACCTAACATTAAAAAATAAAGTAAGTTAGTTTTTTTCATTATTATAAAAGTATGTGTTTTTTAATTTTATATATATTCAGTGTTAGTAAAATTTATTATAATTTAGTGATTAATTGGTAGTGAAGACAATAATAAGTGGTTTTGGTTGTTATGCGTGAATGTGGGTTGACTTATTACCATTATTTAAAAAATAAATCAAATCACGTGAAATGATTTGTATGTGATCTGTAAGGGGTAAAATTCCACTCTTGCCAAATATCTCTGAATCTTAAACTATTAACCTATTTCCTTACCTCCAAAAAAATCAAACTCTCAAAATTAGAAAGACCAATGATTAGAAAGAAATTTGTTGAGCTCCCAGGATTAGAAAGACCAATGATTTGTGTGTGCATAGTGATGAAAGACAAATTTTGTTAGGCAACGGAGCGAAGTGATCAACCTATGTTGTGTAAGAAACTTTGTATGTTTGGTGTCTAACTAGTTAGATGACTTGGTTAGCTAGTTACTCCTTGCTACTTTCAACACCAAGACAATTGCAATGGTATTTAGCATCGTGCAGTGATAGCGAAGGCGGTGAGGAGGTGGTGAGGCAAGGTGAGGAGGTGGCTAGGTGATGAGAGGAAAAGATGTAGGTTCGGCCTAACTAGGTGTTGAGACGCAAAGAGGTGACTTCGGCCCCATGCAACATGTCGAACCTCGACTATAGCATTTATTACAAAGCCTCCCAAGTGGTGACTAAAAAAATTGATTTTATTAAATCATTTATTAACTTTGACAATTGCAAAAAGAAAAATCACAATACACCATAAGAGTAAAGTCACATCACATAGCTCTAAACCAATAAAAAATTCTAGTAAATTTTATAAATAAAAAAATAAATTTGTTTATAAAAAAAAATCGAATTAATATCAAATTTATATATGATCGACGTTAACCAAAAATGATAGATAAAATTTCATAAGAACTTCAAACATAATTACAAATTTAAAGTAAATTAATATGTAGTCAACTTTAACCAAAAATTATGATAATCTCTAGAGGTGGGAACTAATAACTAATAAAAAAAATAACCCTTTAACCTACAAAATGTCTTGATTTTACAAATTACTAATTCCATGAACCTTATAGACACACTTTTATTCAATAAACGTGTAGGCCCTAAAAGGGATGGTTCTCTAATAGGCTAAATAATCATATTTATTGCACATATGCATGTTTATAGAGTTGGAACTTATAATAGAAAAGGGTTTAGCTAGAACTTTGATGGTGAAATTATAAGTAATTAATTTGAAAAATGATTTTTGAACACACTGTAGATGAGTTATATTTGTACAAGTGGGGTTGTCTCACAAATAAGGCATGCAAAAGAAAAAAAAAATTGAGGGGAGAGGTGAATGGGTGGGAAGGAGATTTTCAAATTCGTGAAGGAACCAAAGTTGTAGGTTTCATGGAGATGGTGTTAATGGAGTCTGGGGAATTTGATTTTGAATCTCTGTTGGATAGAACCAAAGTTACGATAGATGTGAATCAGTAGTTTCCATGGATGCAGTTTTAGTTAACTGGTAGAGTTAAGTAAAGATGATAATTGGGTTGCATTTGTGAGTTTTACTTTTGGCGTCAATGGGAGTGGGAAGGAGGAGTTATTGTTTATGGTATAGGTTTTAAAAGCTTGAACATCTTCCGGTAACAATTCATAGTGTTGTGGAGGATGTATAATGCCATCTAGAATCATTACTGACTACGGTTTTGATTCCTGTCTTATCTTTCATTAAACTCATTCTCATTTTCTAGGTCCTCCTTAACTCTGATGAGATTGCACTGATTCTTTTACTTAACGACTTACTTCGATGGGGCTTTCTGTGGATTACAAGTACGCCTCCTAATGGATCATGATGTCAGCGCACTCATGAGTGTGGATAACGAGGAGCAATGGGAGAGGGCAGGTTTATTTTCCTTGGTGGATGTGTCAAATGGAGTTATTAACACAATTTGTCACCCTGACGAGATTTTTAATTTTGATTTGAAAATGGGAGGCTTATCTACTACTCTTCCTTCCGAACCAAGTCTATTGCACAAGTTTGTAAACGTCTCAGATTGCTCTGTGCAAGAACTTGCAGAGCACATTGACGACCCATTCGTGGCTTCTCATCCTGTTGAGAAATCGCAGGGGTTAGGAGAAATTTCGAAGGGTATTTTGAAGGATGCAAAGGTTGTTAAAGGGTTAGAGGATGGTAGAGGTGGTCGGATAGAGCATAGGGGCCGAGCAAAATGCACAGTGAAGGTGTGGAGCCGAAACACACAAAACGAAATTTAGTGATGGGTATGGATATAGGTCTTGAAGAATATTGTAACTTGGCACTTTGTGCATTAGTAGGAAGACTGGCATATCGTTCGAGGTGTGTCACTACTATAGAGGAGTGGGTGCTACAGAATTGGTTTCCTTTGTTAGGATATACTCTTGAGGTGCTTTCGTTGCCTAGAGGATGGTCGAGCTTCATTTTCAAATGCCTGGAGGATACTCAACAGGTACTAAAAAAAAATTGGAGTTTCGATGGGGGGAGTTTAATGTTAAAAAGATGGCGGTTAAGCTTTAATCCTGCAACGAAATATTTCCTCTTTTGACATATTTGGGTGATCCTCCCAAGCCTTCCATTACAGATGTGGAACATTAAAGCCCTGGAAGTGGTTGGGAATGCCATTGGAAGTTTCCTAAAAATAGAAGAAGCAAACTTACTTTCTATGGATAAAAGAATGGAAAAGTGCTAGTTGCAGTTGACATCCATGAAGGACTCCTGGAATTTCTTGAGATTGAATAGCAGGGTCTGTTGGAGCCGCCTTTGTTTTTACCTTGCACAATTTTCAATTTTTGATACTTGAAATCTAAAATGGATTTTCTTTTTCCTTCCGAGATCTTAAAACTCTGAAATCTTGTCGCCAGGATAGCAATGTTTTTCCACTTTCAAAACAAATCCATTTTCGCAAGTATGTTCGCTCTTTTGTTTTATTTCGGGGTCTCACAGGTTGGATACTTTAAACCTTGAGTTCACACGTCCCGAGTCACGAAACGGCGAAGTCGTTTATAATTTTCACCCAAGACATTAACTAGGGTAAAATTTTTAACTCGTGAGTATACGTCGTCGGGAGTTCGCGCCTCGGCATTCGTCTAACCTAAGTTTTTGTTTTCATAGCTCCGAGAGCCGAGAACACGATAACTTTTGTGATAACCTGGGTCAAGAACTAACCATGGTTAAATTTGGTTCTCGACACTTCGCCACTCGGCACTTTCCTTCATAAAGTTAAAATGTCTAAAACACCGACACACGAGATTGTGACGTAATTATAGGAAGATTAATTAGTCCCCTAATCTAAGATTTTCTTCCCATAGTTGAGCCTTAATTTTCACCCTCTCGCATTTTCGCGACTCGGCGTACTAGCCTCCCATAAACTTATCTCCAGATTTTCGTGTCGCGATATGGCGAATAAATTAATTATATAATTAATGACTCTCCAAATCACGATTACTGTTAATTAAGCTAAAATCGGCACTCACAGTCTCGTGGGTTGAAGAGTCAAAATGTTAAAAGGAAATTCACGATGCAGCGAAAAGCAAGAAAACTATTTAAGTCGCTAAGATTGAATTTTTTAAAATAAAACGAGATACGTCCTGCGCATCGAGGTTTGTGCTTTTCACGAGGTAGTTTCTTGCTCTCCATACCCCGACTACCTGTCAAGCCGCCAAACATTGATGACATTAATGAAGAATTAGGGTGAATCCACGAATAAATAAAATCGGATTTGTGCAATAAATTTGTTCTAATTGCGATTTGACAGACTTATCTCGAATAGTACAGAGTTTTCAAATATATACGGGAGTTTCATTTTATTTCAAACATTTTTCATAAGCGCACAGAGCTCACCTTTCTCCGAGTGAACTAATTTTTGCATGTATACACAGGTCTATCGTAGAAGAGAGAAAACACAAGCTTCAACCATGGCTCCAAGGAGAGCAGTGAAGGAGAATATCGAGGTTGCAGGGCAAGGACCGGATAATGTCTCCAACACTTCGCCCTGGAGTGGCGGCTCAGTCCCTAGCTGGTCGTTCGTTTCAGATATTCTGCAATCTGAGTTGGTGAATTATTCAGACTCCGACGACAATGATAACGAAAAAGATGACCTGAACACTAGATACAAGATAGTTGTTTAGTCGGGAATGCACCGGGTTGCAACCAGACCACGGTTTCTCCCATATTATGACATGATCCGATGGGCGTTGGATCACATAGACCTACCCACCAGAACTATCATAAGCGACCAACGGACCACGGTCGGGACTTTCAGACCAGAGCATATCCAAACCATGTATAAGCTCCCAACAAC
>ML783442.1:351888-374995 GCA_009831015.1 Picea engelmannii | reverse complement strand
TTCTCCCATATTATGACATGATCCGATGGGCGTTGGATCACATAGACCTACCCACCAGAACTATCATAAGCGACCAACGGACCACGGTCGGGACTTTCAGACCAGAGCATATCCAAACCATGTATAAGCTCCCAACAACCTCTAAATACACTTATGATGTTGAATTCCTGGAGGGATTCAAACAGAAGGAATGCGTTCAATATGACAAAACCACGCCCAAATTGATAAAAGATTGGGTTTCGCACTCTGCGAAATTCAGAGAAAACGACCAAGGTGTTTATTCAATCGCTTCGCTGGAGCCACATTATATGTATGTAGCAATGATGACTTGCCAACTGTTCAGAAAGGAGGATACTTCGCATTTCTACATTGCGTGGGTACCTCTCATATTTCGGGTAGCAGAAGGTTGCTCATTTAATTAGGCAAAGATACTCTCTGACAGTTTGTTCAACCGAGTCACCAAGTACCGAGAGCAGAAGGAAAGTGGGAGACCATCATCTTTTTTCATGTTTGTGTATATCATGGACGCAATATGTTCTATGACACCGTTCCCTTTGATGAACTGGGCTTGGAATCCAGCCATAGAGAAGCCTGTACATGAGTATCACGATAAATTGTGGGAAAATAAATCCAACAAATTTATTTACGAAATTTTCAACTGGGTGATGGTGCCTTTGCACATTGCCATTTTTGGTCGTTCGCCACCTCGTATCTACGAAAGCATTGCTGCAAATCTGAGCGGTATAGCTGATTGGTACGTAGAAACAGAGTTTTCCTATTTCAGGGTGTTCGGAGCTACTGTTCCCCCGCTTGCGTTACCACTGTTCATCCCCGACAAGCTGGCATGTCGCGAGATCGCCCGACAAATAGTGATTGGTGGGGTGAGTAAAGAGCTCAAAGCATCTTCGAAAAAGGTATGGTCGTTTTTCCCTGTTCGGCTAAATTCTTATTCGTTATTGGATTTCGGGCATGCTAAAGCCGAGGCTGCAGCCCTGGAAGACCTGAGTTTGGTCTCCATTGAATATAAAAAACATGATCCTCAGAAAATTGTAAGCAACCATTTAGCCAATTGTGGGCTGAAGAAGTTTGAACACGAGTGTTCACCCTCGAATGACATTTTTCGAGGGGCGAGATCTTATGGGGAGGTGCTAGTCAGGATCCGATCCTTAGCACCTGAAGACATGGCGTCGGTATTAAAATTCCAAGAGCATAGACGAAGAAGCCTTCCCACTGTGTTGGGAGGTTTGGGTATTTTCGAGGAAAAAAAGAAGGATGTTGAAGGTTCCGAGGATCAAATTCCTAACCCCGAAAAAAACCAGGAAGGGGGGTCTGGGAAGAATCTCGAAGTAGAACAAGAGACCACGGATCCACCCAAGGAACATAGTCTAGAGGTGAAAGTAAAAAACATAGACCCGCAAGAAACCCAGAATCCATAAACTGAGACGAAGACCTCTGATCCTCCGGAGAAACAGGACTCAGTCGTCACACCAGGAAAGGCAACGAAACAGATCGGGGAACCCATCACTTCTGTCACCCCCTTGTAGTCAACGCAAGGGAATATAAAAGAGGGATGGATTTTCGGTGAGGATCTAATGCCTATCAGAGCAGAAGAACTTCCTCCGAATGAGTTCTTCTTTAACAAAAAGAGAAAAGCAGTTGTGAAAGGGAATTTTACCAGGACGAAGGATCAACTGCTAAAAAATTCAAAGTGATGACCGATGGAAAAACAAAAAGAGTCAGGAATTCGCCACAGAGATCGCAGGAACACTAGGAGCGTATGCGTCGGAAAATCAATTCTCGGTCGGGATGTTAAAAAATCAGCTCAAAAGAAATAATCGCCTGATTAAGACTCTCGAAGCCAGAGTAGCTTCGGCCACAGAAAGCACTAAGAGTCAGGCGAGTGGGGAAATAGAACTGGCCCGACTGGCTGATAAAAAGGAAATAGAAGCCCTCAAAACCAAGATGGAACAAGCACATTCAGTGATCCAAGATGGTCGGATACAGGAGGGTCAGCAGAGGAGTATGATCACAGGGTTGCAGGCTCAGTTAGAGGTCGATGAAAGCAGGATGATCGACGTCGAGGGGTTTAAATCCCGAGCGATTGATATTCGGAGCAGGATATCTTCTGTACAACAGAGTCTATTAGACAAAGTGGGGGTGATTCGAGAAGATTGCATATTGATGCATCATATTTCAGAACATTTAACTGTCAAATAAAGGAACGCAGAGGCTGCTCGGGTCGCCTTTCAAGAGGCGGTGATAGCTACTAACAACAGATTTTCGACAGGTTCTCCAGGACTCACCATCGTTGAACAAACTAGAGGTAATATTCTGTTAAAGGATTGGGAACATAATATTACCTTAAGAAAGGAACAGGCTCAAAAAGTAACCAATTCATTAGAAGAAGCCTTCAATGCTATAGATGGCGAGCTGTTAGGAATGGAGAGTGGAGGTGACTCAGAGACGCTAAGGCAAATGAATGTAGATCAGATTTCCCTCGATCTGAAGGAGAAGAATGAAAGAGATTCGGCGGATATCTCTAAGATGGACAGGGTGGACATGGCTCAAGTTGATAAACATTTAATTCAATCGAGCGCACAACTCAGTGCCATTGACATCATTGATGCACAAATGGGTGATAAACTTCCACAGTTAGCCCGAGAGTGCTATTTCGCCGAGGCCAGCTGTCAAGCGGAGCCTTCATAGCTTGTATCCCAGTTTGTGGACAAATGTATCATATGCACCGAATCCATGCAAAGACAAGCACCTGGCGCCTTTTGAAAATTGAGTAGGAAAGATGGAGTGAATTCGCTCCTCTCGTTTGTAACTGAATTTATGAAACCGTTGAGTTTCTAAACTAATCTGCAAATTTGTATAAATATATCACAAAAAGAAGAAGAAAGGGCTGGACCTTTTTGGCATTGATTGTAATAGAGTTTTTGCATTGAGAAGTTAATACAAGCAAATTTGAAGATTCCCGATTCCATCCCGACTGTGTTACAAGTTTGTTTTCTTTATGTTTCATGTTTCATTTCATTCCACTTTTCATAATTGATGTGTATCGCTATACTTTAGTATGACCACTACTATAGCAAAGGGATTTCATCTTTCTGTAATTGGTTATTGCCTTTCCTCTGCACCAGCTATCAGCGGGTGTAAGACCAATTTGCATTTACAGAATTATATATTTATTTACACTATGTCAATTATTTCCATACTAATTTCTTCTTCTGTGTATGTGTGAGTTTTCTATTGACAGGAACCTTACGTTATCTGCAGCTAAATGTTTTCTCTCACCCTCATCTTTTTATTAAAAATAATACAGTTACGGGAAAGGGCCTTCTGTTTGCATTTCCATCTTATTCTTAAAGTAAAAATTTCTCTTTATTTAGACCAAATTGACACAGCGTTGAAATATCTCTTTAAATCATTTCTTACTGGTAATGTTCCTCAATGACTGTTCCTACAGCAACTCAACCGAATATTGAACCCGGACAATCTAATCAAACACACATTGCTTTAAATCTTTTTGATACAATCCTTAAAACTGCTAACACCCGGGAAGAACTTGAACGTTCATGGGCAGCCATTGAACAAGATATTACTACTCAGGAACAGTTGGAAGCTAGACAACGAGAACGTAGAAATCCTCATTAGTTTCCTATACCGAAGGTCAGCATAATTCTTTTATAAATCTTTAACATACTTTCGGATGCCTTGACACTGTACTTTTGAGCCTTAAGTACAGACTCAGGAACAACATCTTTCTGGCGCCATTGCTGGGGAGCGAAGTTACAAAATCTTTTCCCTGGGAAAATGACAAATTATTTCGTTGATAGTGTTACTCTTTGATAGTGAACATAGAGTGCACACAGTTTTAAGGATTTTTTAAATCTTTCACTTGGAGACTCCACGAAAACATAAACTGGCTTCTGGTAGGAAGAGTACCAGACAGAACCCGGATGGCAAGCTGATTACGCCTGTTAATGATCCTGAAAAAAATTTAAGAGCGAAAGGCCCATTTGAGTCAACCACTGTAGTTTACAAGCCTAAAAACCCACCTTTAAAGACTAGATGTCATTCAGAACCTTCTACTTCATCCAGTCTCCTCTTTGATACCAAATATCCGAAAACAAATCTCTCTGAATTTAGGAGCGAAACCCATCAAACTTTTCCATCTATAAACAAGGGAAAGGGTCCTTTATAAAGATCGTTGTCAGCTGACATACTAGCTTTCCTTCGACAGAACTTCCTAGTTTCGCCTGATTCCGAAAAGTCTGTTACACCCTCATTTTCTACACCCAAGTCGATGGCAGGCGTCGGAGGAGGTGGTGGAGGCGCTCCTGGTGGAGGAGGCGGAGGTCAAGGAAATGTAGTCCCTCCTCCCAGAGTATTCGCAAAGGTAGCAGCTAGATACGCTCCCCTGGTGTTACCTGTCCCACTTCATGATTTGCCTGAAAACTACATCAAGAACCTTCCTAAGTTTACTGGGGAGGGATATCTAACCGCAACCGAGCATATAAATTTCTTCAACCAATTCGCAGACATTTGTGGTATCGAGCACGAAGACGTCTATTCGATACTCTTGGTCCAGACCTTTGAAGGACCGGTCCGAACATGGTTTCGGAGTCTTCCCGTAGCTTCTACTCAGACGTATGACGCATTGGAAGATGCTTTCCTCAGACAATGGGGAGAACGAAAATATCACTTATATTACCTTACCGAGTTCGGTTCCTTAAGGAAAAAGAACTCTGAAACAGTTATGGAATTTATTTTGAGATTTAACAAACTGTATAATAAAATTCCAGTCGCTGTTAAACCTTCTGAACCCTCGGCCAAGGTAACCTTTGCAGGAGCTTTCGAACCTGATTTTGCACTACTTTTGTGAGAAAGAAGAGGAGCCACCCTAAATAGAATGCAAGACGATGTTGTCAAAATAAAATATAATATGATGGCTTCAGGTAAATTGAAGGCTAAAGTAGAAACCGTGAACCGTGAAAATAGACGCTATAGAGAACCAGCGGGTCCTTCGGGATCAAATAGATACACTGATGACAGAGTAGATGATATGGCCCGAATAATTAAAGAACTATCTAAGAAAATCTCTAGGATGGAGTTGGATCAGGCTAAAGCTGATTCTTCTAATAAAAAGGACTTCAGGAGAAACCCAAATCCCCAAAATCAACAGAGACAAATAAAGAATGAAGATCAAAAAATACAAGCTCCACTAAAAAATGAAAATTTGATAGGAGTAAATGACCTCCAAGATTTTGGAGATTCGGAAGACGAAGTCGCGTGTTTTGGTGATGAATGTTCGCAGCCATTTTTAACCAGGGAATATTATGAGAAATCTTTAATTACCCCTCAACCGACTAATGAAGATGAAGAAGGTGATCATACTGACCTCTGTGTATCTCAACCAGAAACAGAAATGATAGCGGCTAATTTTCAACCCAAATACAATCTGAGATCTAAAACTAAGCCCACCTCAACTGACCAACCTAAGATAATCCTTCAAAGAGGTCAAGCTCATGAACTTCCCTTGGAAGAAACATTGTTACCCAACAATAAAAGCAAGATAGCTAAAACTCAAGATTCCGAGGTGAAAAAAGTTGAAATCCAAACAAAGGAAACTGAACCATTAGATAAAGTTACATCTTCGACTAAGATCACGAGTGATAAAGCAATCCAGACAAATAAGTTGGAAAGAAAAAGCTCAGAAGTCTTAATCAAAGAAACAGACAAGGTAAGTACATCTTTCAGTTTAGAAAATGAATTAAATAAAATTAAGATACCGATTCCTTTGGTAGAATTAGCAAAAAACCCCACTTATCGTAAGCAAATTGCCAAAGTGATGGGCGTCTATGAGTCAGAAAGTCACTCTGATGTTATCAACCTAGAAGACGAAAGACCTAACATCACCTTTGGCCCTCATTTTGAGGGATCCAAAGAAAATGTTGCTCCTTTCTATATCACCCTGAATATACATGATCAGTTACTGCATAACTATATGTTAGACTCCGGGGCTTCACATAATGTTATGCCCAAAATTATAATGGAGAGGCTGGGCCTCCAGATCACTAGACCCTATGGAAATCTATACTCTTTCGATTCGATGAAGGTTAAATGTATGGGAATGATAAAAGATATGGTAGTTACCCTGGCTCAGGTCTCGGTCAAGAGTATCCTGATGGATGTGGTTATCGCAGATATTCCCCCCAAATATGGTATGTTGTTATCCAGATCATGGGGAGCCAAGTTGGGGGGTTCTCTACAATTGGACATTTCATATGCCATAATCCCTATATTCGGTGGTCAGTTTACCCGTTTTTACAGAGAAACAAGACTAGCGTATACTATCAGTGATCCTCAGAACCCAAATAACTTTCCAATTTACGTTGCAAACCAAGATCTGGGGAATTTCATATTGTCATTTGATGATGGTCTAGATGGGTGTCCAGACGAACTGGATATGAAGCAGGAAGAACTTAGCCCCTTGACTGAAGAGCTATGCAAAAATGGTATCTGGAAAATGTACTTCGATGGCACTTCGTCTTCGAAAGGATCTGGTGCTGGTATACTTTTAGTAGCACCCAAAGGTAAGTTTATTGTTCCTTTATCATATTGTTTGCAGTGGGGCATAGATTACACCAATAATGTATGTGAGTATGAAGCATTAATCTTAGGTTTAGAGGCTGCAAAGAAGTTAAGTATAAAAAACTTGGAGGTTTACGGTGACGCTGAATTGATAGTAAGACAAGTAAACCGACAACACCTAGCCAAGCATCCTAGACTAAGAACATACAGAAATTGTGCTTGGGATTTGATGGAGAATTTTTTCTCATCTGCAAAAGTCCATTTTATTCCTCGCACAGAGAATCTACATGCTGACACATTGGCTAAGGCAGCCTCCACCTTTTCTCCTCCTACGAACGTTAAACTGAAATATCATATTGAAATCAGATATAAACCCTCTATACCAGACAATGTCCAACACTAGCAGGTCTTTGAAGATGATGAACAAATTCAGAAATTTCTTATGGCAATAGGTGAGTTCTCTGAAACTCATCCATACCAAGAAAACCAAAATGACCCAATGTGGATTATGCAAGAGGATGAAGATCCTGAAACCTTTCGAGAAAAAATAGCGGATCATCGCATGTTGGTCCTTAAAAACAACCAAATCCCAAAAGGCTTAATTCCTTTAGAAAGACTCTTCGATCAGAACGACATACCTGTGAAATCCACTTTGTATCCCCAACCAGAAGAGGTGGAAGATTGCGACATAGGGACTAAAAAAGAATCCAGGATAGTAAAGATATCTAAATTCCTCCCTCCCAAGGTAAAAGACCAGTACAGAGACCTACTCAAACAGTATAAAGATGTTTTCGCCTGGTCCTATGATGAGCTTAGAACGTATGATACTTCCATAATTGAGCACAAGATACCTTTAAAGCCCAGGGTCAAGCCTTTTAGGCAAAAGCTTAGGTAATTTAACCCCATTTTGTTGCCCGTCATTGAAAAGGAAGTTAAGAAGCTTTTAGATGCGAAAATAATTGTACCTCTAAGGTACTCAGATTGGGTGGCAAATTTGGTCCCTGTCAGAAAAAAGAACGGAGAAATCAGATTGTGTGTGGATTTTCGGAACTTGAACAGGTCCTCTCTTAAGGATAATTATCTGCTTCCCAAAATGGATCACGTCCTAGAAAGGGTAGTTGGAGCTAATCAAATGTCTATGATAGATGGGTTTTCTGGGTACAACCAAATCACCATGAACGAGCAAGACAGAGAAAAAACTGTGTTCACCACACCATGGGGTACATTCATGTATGACAAAATGTCGTTTGGTTTGATGAATGCAAGGGATACATTCTAGCAAGCTATGTACATCGCTTTCGTAGGAGAAAGAGACAAGTTCGTAGTCATCTACCTTGACGATCTGATGGTTTTCTCTAAAACCGATGAAGAACATTTGATCCATTTAAAACAAACTTTCGATAAATGTCGCAGGTATGGCCTGTCTTTGAACCCAAAGAAATCACATTTCGCTATGCATGAAGGTAAACTTCTGGGGCATATCGTATCTAAAGATGGGATCAGAATCGATCCTAAGAGGATTGAAGCAATAGAAACTATTAATATTCCTAGAAACGTAAAAGAAATTCAATCTTTCTTAGGTACAATAAAATTTTTACGAAGGTTTATACCAAATTTTGCTGAGATTGTCAAATTGATCACAGGAATGCTGAAGAAAGATAGCAGAGTAAATTGGATGACCAAGGCTAAAGCGTCATTCACGCATATTAAAAAAGTCATCAGCGAGGCACCTATGTTAGCAAGCCCAGATTACTTGAAAGATTTCCTCATCTTCTCGTTCGCTTCTGAACATACTATCGTCGCAGTGTTACTGCAAAAGGATGATGAAGGCTTCGAACAACCGATCGCATTTTTTAGCAAGAGCCTTAGAGACGTCGAACTAAAATATGACATAATAGAAAAACAGCGTACGCAATGGTGAAAGCGCTAAAAGCATTCAGAACCTACGTTCTGCATTCAAAAATTATCACATATGTACCAACCAGTGCTGTGAATGATATATTGGTACAACTAGATTGCGATGGAAAATGAGGGCGCTGGCTCGCTAAAATACAAGAATTTGATCTGGAAGTCAAGCCTGCTAAATTAATAAAGGGCAGGGTCTGGCCAAACTCATGGCTGAGTCGAACCTTAGAGCTCTTGATATCAATTGCCTCCAAGGGGAATACGGAGACACACATTTGCAAGAGCCGGATGACCAGGCACCTCCAAGCAAGGTTGAAGAAAAAATCATGTCGTCAGGCTGGTATAAAGACATAGTTTTCTATTTGTTAAATATGAAATGTCCAGATGGACTATCGCCAACCAAATGCAGAACTTTAAAACTCCACGCTGTAAAATATTGCATCTCCGAAAATCAACTATACTGGAAGGATCCACTCGGATTCTTACTGGTCTGTTTGGTTGAGTCGGAAACTCCATGGGTCATAGAAGAATTTCATGAAGGAATATGTGGAGGACACCATGCATGGAGAGCCACAGCCTACAAGATCCTGAGGGCCGGATACTATTGGCCAAAATTATTTTCGGACGTCAATGCCAAAGCACGTGCCTGTTACTCGTGTCAAATATTCGCTGGTAAGCAGAAACTCCTGGCACTGCCACTTGTTCCAGTCAAAGCCGAAGCTCCATTTCAACAATGGGGTCTAGATTTTATAGGGGAAATTAATCCCCATTCCAGTGCTCAACATAAGTGGATCTTAACAGCCACAGATTATTTTACAAAGTGGGTGGAAGCCATTCCAACCAAAAGGGCAACAGATTCGGTAGTGATCGACTTCTTGGAAGATAACATCTTTTCAAGATTCGGGTGTCCCCGAAAGATTGTTACTGACAATGCCCAGGCCTTCAAGTCCATGGCTATGATCAGCTTCTGTCAAAAGTACAATATCGTTCTCGGCCATTCCACTGCTTATTACCCCCAGGGAAACGGGCTGGCCGAATCATCTAACAAGCGCCTGGTAAATGTAATAAAAAAAGTACTGGATGAAAACAAAAGGTCCTGGCATGTGCATTTGAAGTACGCGTTGTGGGCAAACCGCATCAGCACTAAAAGGTCTATCGGAATTTCGTTGTTTCAGATAGTCTATGGGACCGAGGCGGTTCTACCTATAAACTTAGCATTGCCAGTGATGAAATTATGGCAGGATCAGAACAAAGAACCCAATCATGTAACCAGAAAAATTAACCAGTTGATCGAGGTTCAACAGCATAGAGTGGAGGTTGATGAGAAAATGCAGAAGTACCAGGATGATATGAAAGCATTGTTCGACCTCAAGGCAAAGGATAGAGAATTCCTCCCAGGTGACTTAGTGTTAAGATGGGATACGAGAAGGGAAGAGGCCGCGAACCATGGCAAATTTGATCACCTTTGGTATGGACCATTCAGGGTCTCGGCTCCAGAAGGAAAAAATTCCTTTCTACTGGAAAATATTGATGGAGAAGTTCTCAGCGCCCCTGTCAACGGGAGGTTTCTAAAGCACTACATGACGTAACAAAAAAAAAAAATTGTAAATAAATAAATTTCATTATGAATGTTTTGTACATATTTATATTTTCGTTCAAACATTTACTTTTAATTTTTGGTTTTCTTTTCTAAAATTCTCAACACCTTTCCAATAAGATTTGTATTTGTTTTTACAGGATTCCAGCTGCAGATGAAACTAGCAGAGAAAAAATAATGTGCAGGTCAGTGTTGAAAATAGAACGACTTAAAACAAGTGATACATAAGAAAATTCATAGTCCATAAAGAAAGCGAAAAGAAAAGATAGAGGTAAGCATTCTCATCATACAGGTCATGAAAGGCTGATTCAAGCGAACTAAGGTAACATCGTTCAAATTACAATATAAAGGTTATATAACAGGATTATTTTTGGCACATAATCTTCAAATAAATGAATTTGAATGAATACATTAAACCCAAAAACAGTTAGTAATAATTTTTGTTCCTAAATATATTCAAAAACCAGTCCCGAACTGTTGTGACCTTTGTGTGTTAAGCCATTGAATTGCTACCTTGTTTTCCGTCTATCTTTGGGCCTAACTTTCAGTGAATCACTATCTTCCCGAGTCTTTGTGAAGGGGTAAAAGTTTTTCGTTTTAAACCTCAAGAATTTCGAAACAGATCTTAATAAGAAAGCTGGTCTTCACAACTACTTGATCTTCTGCTAAGCTAAGGAACGTTTATAGCGATCCTAACTTTCCTAGGTTTTTCAACAGCGTCGAAAAAAATCAAAGCTTGCTTGAACAGGATGTCCCTTAAAATCTTATTATTTTCCCCTGTCTCCCTAAGAACGAAGGTCTTGTGAGGGTCGAAGGAAGATTGATATCGAGTAGTCAAAATGAGTTGACAGACCTCTGATACAAAATATTACACAGATCTTAGCCCTGATATAAACTGATTGCTCCCATCTTCGTGTTTTAAAAGTAAATTATAAGACAGGTGGTGAAAGAAAATTCAAAAATGATTGCCCCCACCTAGTCCGGGAAGACGATGAAAGGAAATTCAGAAATGATTGCCCTCGTCTTAGTATTTAAACGCATAAATATTTTCCGAAGTGGTGAAAAGAAATTCAGTAAAAAGGGGTCAGATAATTTCACCGGGGTACTGAACAGGCTCGCTGGCAGTGAAGCAATGTCTGAGAGATCTGTAAGGTTGTTATACATAAATATCAATCCACTTCGGTAACCAATGCTTTCTAAAATCTTGATCATTACCTCAAATTCCGACGGGACTTCCCTACTTAAAATTATATAATATCATTCTTTTGATGCAAGCTGAGAATCACAAGATCTGTTGAATATCCTAGGGTCGTTTCGACTGTCTTAAAACGACCTCAAAGTTAGTAGTGAGAAAAGGAAAGTTGTGAAAGTGACTTTAGCCATGTTTGGAAAGAGCATCTGAGTTCGAAAAAACTTCTTGAAGTATAAAACGAAGTTTTCCCTCCCTTCTATCTTTTTCCTTGAATTTTTCTGTTGATTTTGGCTCGTGACTCCATTTACCCAATAGTGGCACCTGGTCTACTGTTCTTCCCGCCTCACAGGAAGGCGGGATCCCTAGTTGGAGCCTATGTTGGAGCTGCCTTTGTTTTTACCTTGCACAATTTTCAATTTTTGATACTTGAAATATAAAGTGGATTTTCTTTTTCCTTCCGAGATCTTAAAACTATGAAATCTTGTCGCCGGGATAGCAATGCTTTTCCACTTTCAAAACAGATCCATTTTCACAAGTATGTTCACTCTTTTGTTTTATTTCGGGGTCTCGCAGGTCGAATACTTTAAACCTTGATTTCACACGTCCCGAGTCACGAAACAGCGAAGTCGTTTATAATTTTCACCCAAGACATTAACTAGGGTAAAACTTTTAACTCGTGTGTATACGTCGTCGGGAGTTCGCGCCTCGACATTTGTCTAACCTAAGTTTTTGTTTTTACAGCTCCGAGAGCCGAGAACACGATAACTTTTGTGATAACCTGGGTCAAGAACTAACCATGGTTAAATTTGGTTCTCGGCACTTCGCCACTCGACACTTTCCTTCATAAATTTAAAGTGTCTAAAACCCCGACACACGAGATTGCGACGTAATTATAGCAAGATTAATTAGTCGCCTAATCTAAGATTTTCTTCCCATAGTTGAGCCTTAATTTTTTCCCTCTCGCATTTTCGCAACTCGGCGTACTAGCCTCCCATAAACTTATCTCCAGATTTCCGAGTCGCGATATGGCGAATAAATTAATTATATAATTAATGACTCTCCAAATCACGGTTACTGTTAATTAAGCTAAAATTGGCACTCGTAGTCTCGCGGGTTGAAGAGTCAAAATGTTAAAAGGAAATTCACGATGCAGCGAAAAGCGAGAAAACTATTTAAGTCGCTAAGATTGAATTTTTTAAAATAAAACGAGATACGTCACGTGCATCGAGGTTTGTGCTTTTCACGAGGTAGCTGCTTGCTCTCCATACCCCGACTACCTGTCAAGCCGCCAAACATTGATGACATTAATGAAGAATTAGGGTGAATCCACGAATAAATAAAATCGGATTTGTGCAATAAATTTGTTCTAATTGTGATTTGACAGACTTATCTCGAATAGTACAGAGTTTTCAAATATATACGGGAGTTTCATTTTATTTCAAACATTTTTCATAAGCGCACAGAGCTCACCTTTCTCCGAGTGAACTAATTTCTGCATGTATACACAGGTCTATCGTAGAAGAGAGAAAACACAAGCTTCAGCCATGGCTCCAAGGAGAGCAGTGAAGGCGAATATCGAGGTTGCAGGGCAAGGCCCAGATACTGTCTCTGACACTTCGCCCTGAAGTGGCGGCTCATTCCCTAGCTGGTCGTTCGTTTCAGATATTCTGCAATCTGAGTTGGTGAATTATTCAGACTCCGACGACAATGATAACGAAAAAGATGACCTGAACACTAGATACAAGATAGTTGTTCAGTCGGGAATGCATCGGGTTGCAACCAGACCACGGTTTCTCCCATATTATGACATGATCCGATGGGCATTGGATCACATAGACCTACCCACCAAAACTATCATAAGCGACCAACGGACCACGGTCGGGACTTTTAGACCATAGCATATCCAAACCATGTATAAGCTCCCAACAACCTCTGAATACACTTATGATGCTGAATTCCTGGAGGGATTCAAACAGAAGGAATGCGTTCAATATGACAAAACCATGCCTGAATTGATAAAAGATTGGGTTTCGTGCTCCACGAAATTCAGAGCAAACGACCAAGGTGTTTATTCAATCGCTTCGTTGGAGCCACATTATATGTATGTAGCAATGATGACTTTTCGACTATTCGGAAAGGAGGATAATTCGCATTTCTACATTGCGTGGGTACCTCTCATATTTCGGGTAGCATAAGGTTGCTCATTTAATTGGGCAAAGATACTCTCTGACAGTTTGTTCAACCGGGTCACCAAGTACCGAGAGCAGAAGGAAAGTGGGAGACCATCATCTTTTTTCATGTCTGCGTATATCATGGACGCAATATGTTCCATGACATCGTTCCCTTTGATGAACTCGGTTTGGAATCCAGCCATAGAGAAGCCTGTACATGAGTATCACGACAAATTGTGGGAAAATAAATCCAACAAATTTATTTACGAAATTTTCAACTGGGTGATGGTGCCTTTGCACATTTCCATTTTTGGTCGTTCCCCACCTCGTATCTTTGAAAGAATTGCTACAAATCTAAGCGGTATAGCTGATTAGTACGTAGAAACAGAGTTTTCCTATTTCAGGGTGTTTGGAGCTATTGTTCCCCCGCTTGCGCTACCATTGTTCATCCCCAACAAGATGGCATGTCGAGAGATTTCCCGACAAACAGTGATTGGTGGGGTGAGTAAAGAGATCAAAGCATCTTCGAAAAAGGTATGGCCATTTTTCCCTGTTCGGCTAAATTCTTATTCGTTATTGGATTTCGGGCATGCTAAAGCCGAGGCTGCAGCCCTGGAAGACCTGAGTTTGGTCTCCATTGAATATAAAAAACATGATCCTCAGAAAATTGTAAGCAACCATTTAGCCAATTGTGGGCTGAAGAAGTTTGAACCCGAGTGTTCACCCTCAGATGACATTTTCAGAGGGGCGAGATCTTATGGGGAGGTGCTAGTCATGATCTGATCCTTAGCACCCGAAGACATGGCGTCGGTATTAAAATTCCAAGAGAATAGACGAAGAAGCCTTCCCACTGTGTTGGGAGGTTTGGGTATTTCCGAGGAAAAAAAGAAGGATGTTGAAGGTTCCGACGATCAAATTTCTAACCCCGAAAAACACTAGGAAGGGGGGTCTGGGAAGAATCTCGAAGCAGAACAAGAGACCACGGATCCACCCAAGGAACATAGTCCAGAGGTGAAAGTAAAAAACATAGACCTGCCAGAAACCCAGAATCCAGAAATTGAGACGAAGACCTCTAATCCTCCATAGAAACAAGACTTGGTCGTCACACCAGGAAAGGCAGCGAAATAGATCAGGGAACCCATCACTTCTGTCACCCCCTTGCAGTCAATGCAAGGGAATATATAAGAGGGATGCATTTTCGGTGAGGAGCTAATGCCTATCAGAGCAGAAGAACTTCCTCCGAATGAGTTCTTCTTTGACAAAAAGAGAAAAGAAGTTGTGAAAAGGGAAGTTTACTAGGACAAAGGATCAACTGCTAAAAAATTCAAAGTGATGACCGATGGAAAAAACAAAAAGAGTGAGGAATTCGCCACAGAGATCGCAGGAACGCTAGGAGCATATGCGTCGGCAAATCAATTCTCGGTCGAGATGTTAAAAAATCAACTCAAAAGAAAGAATCGCATGATCAAGACTCTCGAAGCCAGAGTAGCTTCAGCCACAGAAAGCGCTAAGAGTCAGGCGAGTGGGGAAATAGAACTGGCCCGACTGGCTGATAAAAAGGAAATAGAAGCCCTCAAAACCAAGATGGAACAAGCACATTCAGTGATCCGAGATGGTCGGATACAGGCGGGTCAGTAGAGGAGTATGATCACAGGGTTGTAGACTCAGTTAGAGGTCACTGAAAGTAGGATGATCAACATCGAGGGGTTTAAATCCCGAGTCGGATCTCTTCTGTACAACAGAGTCTGTTAGACAAAGTGGGGATGATTCAAGAAGATTGCATATTGATGCATCATATTTCAGAAAATCTGACTGTCAAAGAAAGGAATGCAGAGGCTGCTTGGGTCGCCTTTCAAGAGGCGGTGATAGCTACTAACAATAGATTTTCGACAGGTTCTCCAGGACTCACCATCGTTGAACAAACTAGAGGTAATATTCTGTTAAAGGATTGGGAACATAATATTACCTTAAGCAAGGAATAGGCTCAAAAAGTAACCAATTCATTAGAAGAAGCCTTCAATGCTATAGATGGCGAGCTGTTAGGAATGGAGAGTGGAGGTGACTCAGAGACGCTAAGGCAAATGAATGTAGATCAGATTTCCCTCGATATGAAGGAGAAGAATGAAAGAGATTCGACGGATATCTCTAAGATGGATAGGGTGGACATGGATCAAGTTGATAAACATTTAATTCAACCGAGCACACAACTCAGTGCCCTTGACATCATTGATGCACAAATGGGTGATAAACTTCCACAGTTAGCCCGAGAGTGCTATTTCGCCGAGGCCAGTTGTCAAGCGGAGCCTTCACAGCTTGTATCCCAGTTCGTGGACAAATGTATCATATGCACCGAATCCACTCAAAGACAAGCACCTGGTGCCTTTTGAAATTTGAGTAGGAAAGATGGAGTGAATTCGCTCCTCTCGTTTGTAACTGAATTTATGAAACCGTTGAGTTTCTAAACTGATCTGCAAATTTGTATAAATAGATCACAAAAAGAAGAAGAAAGGGCTGGACCTTTTTGGTATTGATTGTAATAGAGTTTTTGCATTGAGAAGTTAATACAAGCAAATTTGAAGATTCCTGATTCCGTCCCGACTGTGTTACAAGTTTGTTTTCTTTATGTTTCATGTTTCATTTCATTCCACTTTTCATAATTGATGTGTATCGCTATACTTTAGTACGACCACTACTATAGAGAAGGGATTTCATCTTTCTGTAATTGGTTATTGCCTTTCCTCTTCACCAGCTATCAGTGGGTGTAAGACCAATTTGCATTTACAGAATTATATATTTATTTACACTATGTCAATTATTGCCATACTAATTTATTTTTCTGTGTATGTGTGAGTTTTCTATTGACAGGAACCTTATGGTATTTGTAGCTAAATGTTTTCTCTCACCCTCATCTTTTTATTAAAAATAATACAGTTACAGGAAAGGGCCTTCTGTTTGCATTTCTATCTTATTCTTAAAGTAAAAATTTCTCTTTATTTAGACCAAATTGACACAGCATTGAAATCTCTCTTTAAATCATTTCTTACTGGTAATGTTCCTCAATGACTGTTCCTACATCAAGTCAACCGAATATTGAACCTGGACTATCTAATCAAACACACATTGCTTTAAATCTTTTTGATACAATCCTTAAAAATGCTAACACCCAGAAAGAACTTGAACGTTCATGGGCAGCCATTGAACAAGATATTACTACTCATGAACAATTGGAAGCTAGACAACGAGAATGTAGAAATCCTCATTAGTTTCCTATACCGAAGGTCAGCGTAATTCTTTTATAAATCTTTAACATACTTTCAGATGCCTTGACACTGTACTTTTGAGCCTTAAGTACAGACTCAGGAACAACGGGGTCTATTATTTGTCCAACGTTTGGGCTACTTGGGTCTGTTGTTTTGTTGCACTCTTTGTAGGAGGATAGGTCATTTGCGAAAGGAATGTTCAAATGTCTATGGTTCCCTGTCGGATGATGACTTAGCAGACGAATCACTTGGAGATAGTGTTACTCTGCTGGGGGATGACGAAGTTCAAATGGACTATCCTGGACTCTGCTCTGAGGACAGTCCTGCATCTTTGGACATGACTTTTATTGGTAAGTTGAAACATTTCTGCCCTAAACTATATTTTTCGTTATCGGCTTGGGAGTTGGACCATTTAAATTCTATACTTTTCCCAGACCAATCTAAAATTCTGGTTCCAGAATCTGATAAGAATACTTACCCTAATACCGTATTTTTGACTGTGGACAGGGACGTTTCTCGTAGTCCCTGTGAGGTTACACCTATTGAGGTGGTAACAGACCCTTCCTTCAGAAATTTTGGGATAGAGACTGATACTACTATTGCCCCGGGTTATGCTGAACCAACTCTCAGTGACAATGCTATGGATAGTTTATTAACAGACTTAATTCCTTTCAGGCATAGGATCACAAACTCTTTACTATTTTCGACCTTCTTGGGTTCTACTCCTGTGGTGAGGCCTTCTATTATAGGGACTTCATCTGATAGTCAAGGGAAGGGACCCACTATTGTTAATGATCCTGCGTGGTCAAGGGGATTGGGGTTCTAAGTCTCCCCAATCAAAACAAGAAGTGCCCATAGGAAGGCGGGGTCTACAAACAACACTACAGAGATTGTCTCTAATACTACTACCGATATTGGGGCGCTTAGAGGAATAAAATCCCTGGCAAGGGATAAATCATGATCTTAGTATCCATCAATATTAGAAGGGTTGAAGGACCCCTGAAACAAGCTTCCCTTCGTAGACTATTGACAAAAACTTCTCCAAGTATTATTTTCTTACAAGAAACTATGGTGACTGCGGATAAGGCAAGACTTTTTATGTATAAGCTTCGGCCTAAGTGCATGATATGTGTTGTTAGTTTTGTGGGCACATCTGGTGGTTTACTTGCGTCTTGGGATCCTAATTTATTTGTTTTAGATCCTTATCTAAGTATTGGTGGTATTCTTTTGGCAGGATACTCTTTATTGGAAAATAGGAAGCTATCGCTTCTGAATGTTTACGGACCTTGTCAGGACCGAAATGAATTATGGGTTTCAATGGAAGCTTCAGGTATTTTAGCACAAAAGGGTATCATCATTGCTAGAGATTTGAATTTTACTACTTCTTTTGCAGATGTTTGGGTGAATTCATCTTTACAAGACTCTTTGGCGGGTTTTTTCAAATCTCTTTTCTTAAAAAACTCTTTAGTGGATGTAGCTCCTGCGGATATTGTTTCGACGTGGAGGAACGGTCGATCAGGGGATGAAATTATTGCAAAAAGACTCTGGTACAATATAGGACTTGGGTACAATATCCTTTCCTGTCTTACCATGCTCCGATCTTCCTCAAGTTTGGAGTGGGGATTATGTTGGTGGCATATCCTTTTAAACTAAACCATGTTTGGATTGGGGAGGATTCTTTTGTGGAGATGGTAAAGGCTGTGCGGAATGATCCAGGTCTTCATCATATTATAGGTGCTCAAAGGACACTGGTGGGGAAACTCACTTCTTTAAAATTACGAGTCAAACGGTGGGCTAAGGAAAAGCATCTCAGGGATATGATGGACCTGAATAAGATTGATGTTAAGGTCCTAACCCGCACATAGGTAGATCAATGTATTCGGATGTAATAAAGGTCAATATTAATAAGGCATTTCAATAAAATAGAATAAGGTGGATGTAAGAAGACCTAATAGAAGCTTCCACTTCTAGAAGGATCGTCCTCTAGATGCTTCTCTTAATAGACATATTTAGTATAAATAAGGGTCGAGGGTATGAAAACCCTAGCTTGGAGATTATTGTAACAGAGCGTTGCTCGATTGGAGGTTTCCCCCTTGAAGAGGCCTGTGAACATTGCTTTCTGAATCAAAGTGTTATTTCTATTGTTGTTCTTATATAATTTCTGTGTTATTGTGGAGAATATGATGGATATTTTACTGTTATTCTTCCATTTCTAGTATTTTTTTTCTATTCTGCATATTTTATATATTTGGTATCTTGCAAGTGGTATCAGAGCACTTTCCTTGGCAGAAATTGTGGGTATTTTTTTTTTCCAGGGTAGAGACGTATTCTGACGTCTTTAAGCCACAGAGATCTGTCGTTACATGCATAAACCCATGGTTGAGGGATTCATACATGCAGGAGATACAAGTGGTTCTTAATCGCACATCTGTTGGCCACCCTTGTAACCCTTGTTGGTCCCCCTTCAAGTGGTAGCGCATCAGACAACACCTGTGTATGGATCGGCTTAGATTTCCTGAAGCCCTCTTTAGATAAACCTATCGGTCGTCGGATTGCTATAGTGTCACCGAGAATAGCACTCGGGAAGATACTCTCTAGTAACTAGGTATTCGGGTAGTACGGCTAAGGGTACGGTCTATCCTCCTTAGTTAGTGCCCTGATATATTAGGTCGAGTACTACTGTTGGACCCCACACGTATATCAGAGAGCTATAGCACAGGGAAAACCCTTGTCTGTAGAACCCTTGAATACCTAACCCTTTGGGAACATAAACATAAACATAAACAAATTAAACTGACGAGATCTATTGCCGCGCATCTGTGTTCGGGTTGCCAAGTAAATACACATTTCTTTTTGGTTAAGAATTTGGGGATTTCAGCACTGTAGMATTCTTCAGACCAAAGTATAACCCCACAACTGTAAAAAAAAGTCTGGAAATTTTTTCAACATTATTTGAGACATATTCCATTAGATTCATCTCTTCTCCCTTATCACATTCATCCATATCATTTTTTTGCAAAAAWTTCTGACCCCACCCGCTTCCTTTTTAGTTCACCCATCCTCATGGCCCATACCCATAGCCAAGAACTGGAGTCTCGCTTCAACACCTTGCAATCTAGTTTCCTCGAGACCCAACAAGAAGTGAAACAACTCAGTGCTACTATTGCCTCCCGTGATACATCCATCAATACCACCATAAATKCATTCATAAATGTAGCCATGCAGTCCGCAATGGCGGAAGTCAAACATGAACTGACCACCCATCTTGAATATGTCTTTGCATCACTCTACATCAAACTCAAGATCCCTACCGATGACTCTTTTCCTGATGCACATACAAAGACTGAAGGTGAAACTTCTTCCCATTCCTTTCAACCCCATCACTTTCAATGGGACATACACCTTCCACGGGTGGATGTAACCAAATTTGATGGCTTGGACCCCACTAGTTGGGTCACCCAAATGGAACATTATTTCTCTCTCTACAACATTACAGATGACTTGGCCAAACTCCGGTATGGTGTTCTCCATCTAGATCAAGAACGCTGGCAATGGTGGCAATGGAGAAAAACTTCCCATCAAGGGTATATTGCTTGGACCCAATTTGTGACTGAGATTTATGAATACTTTGACACTGACACCAACCATTTGGGCTGTTTGACAAAATTGAAGCAATCAGGCACAGTAGAAGACTTCATAGCTGCATTTGAGCACCTGGATTTTTGAACAGAGGGCATGACTGATGCTTTCTTTCGAGAGTGTTTTATCAGTGGCCTCAAGGAGGAGATTCGGGCCCATGTCCTCATGGCTCAACCTACAACTTGGGTGGAGGCTACTAAAAAATCTAAAGAAGCACAACAAATTGTTTCCTCTCAAAATCGTAAGCCTTCCTTTATCCCTCACCCTAAACCAGTAAACCCCACTACTCTCTCTGCCCCATTAAAGATCCAAAAATTGACTAGGGTTGAAATTGTTGAACGCCAACTCAAAGGCCTCTGTTATAATTGTGATGACAAATATTTCCCAGGCCACAAATTTAAGGAACAAAAGATTTTTATGGCCATCTCTAAGGATATTTCGGAAGAGGATGTTGACACTCCCCTTGTGCCCGAGTCACCAGAAATCACTGACATAAACCCTCCCTCCGACCCTCCTGGGACCTGAAGTGGAACCGATCATTTCCCTCAATGTTCTCACTGACTTCTCTGCCCCCCAAACCCTCAAGTTAATCGGTTACATCAAGCACCGAAAGGTCATCATTTTGGTTGATAGTGGCAGCACCCACAATTTTATTCATCGCCGCATTGCCCAAGAAACCCATTGCTACATCCATACTGTCAACAATTTCCAAATCATGATTGCCAATGGTGGTTCTATGAAATGTGGCAGGCACTGTGAGAATGTGCGTCTCCAACTCGGTGACTACCACCTAAAATCCCATATGTTTGCTATTGACATGGGTGGTTGCGACATTGTGTTGGGTGCAGACTAGCTAAGGACTTTGGGTCTCATTCTCATGGATTTTCAGAACTTAACCATGCAATTCAACCAAGGAGGCCACCAATATAAATTCCAAGGCATCATTGTTGGTTCACCTAAGGTCATCAGTTCTCATCGCATGGAAAAACTGCTCAAAAAAGGTCATTCTGGTGCCATTTCCCAACTCCACGCCATACAAGCCACAGAGACACCCCTAGTGCCTCAAGACCTCCAAGCCCTCGTTTCTAAATATAAAATGGTATTTTCCACTCCCCAAGGACTCCCTCCTTCCCGCGGTGTTCATGATCATTCCATTCCCCTTGTCCCAGGAAGCCTTCCCCCCAATATCTATCCATATCGCCACCCCTTTGCACAAAAAAATGAAATTGAAAAAATGGTCCAGGAACTCCTTACTATCGGTGTCATTCATCCTAGTACGAGCCCTTACTCATCTCTGGTCGTCATGGTACTGAAGAAATAAGGTTCTTGGAGAATGTGTCCTAACTTCCATGCTCTCAACAAACTAACCATCAAAGACAAATTTCCCATTCCTGTCATTGATGACCTCCTGGATGAATTGAGTGGCGCCCAATTCTTTACCAAACTTGATCTTCGCTCGGGCTATCACCAGATACGTATGAAAGAGGCCGACATTCCCAAGACCGCCTTTTGCATTCATGAGGGCCACTATGAGTTTTTGGTCATGCCCTTTGGTTTGTGTAACGCCCCCTCCACCTTCGAGAGCCTCATGAACCATGTCTTCTGCCCTTTTCTCCATCATTTTTTCTTAGTTTTCTTTGATGATATCCTCATTTATAGAAAAACCTGGACAGACCGTCTTACTCATGTGGATCAAGTTCTCCGCCTACTCTCTCAGCACCAACTTTTCCTGAAACAATCCAAATGTGCTTTTGGTGCCTTAGAAGTAAAATACTTGGGTCATCTGGTGGGAAAGGATGGCGTCAGGGTGGACCCGAAAAAGATTGAAGCTATGCAAGATTGGCTGCACCCAAAGACTCTCAAAATCTTGCGTGGATTTTTGGGCCTCACAGGGTATTATAGCAAGTTCGTTAAGAACTACAGAAAGATTGCATCACCTCTTACGACTCTCCTCAAAAAGAACTCTTTCACTTGGACTCCAGTAGCTGCTTAAGCTTTTCAAACCTTGAAGACAACCATGTGCACCACTCCAGTTTAGGCCCTTCCCAACTTCACAAAGACCTTTGTGTTGGAATGTGACACCTCACGGAAAGGAATTGGTGTTGTCCTTATGCAAGAGGGTCGACCTTTGGCTTCACTAGCAAGCAACTATCTGAAAGGAATCTGGGCAAACCCATTTATGAAAAAGAAATGTTGGCGATTATGCATTCCGTTGAGTTGTAGCGTCCTTATCTCTTGGGGCGATGCTTCCAAATTAAGACCGACCATCAAAGCCTCAAGTACTTTCTGGAACAATAAATTTCCTCCCAGGAGCAAAAAAAATGGGTGACTAAGCTCTTTGGATATGATTATGATATCATCTACAAGAAGGGAAAAGACAATGTCATGGCAGATGCACTGTCCTGGAAATATGAAGACGAAGGATCGTTTTTTTCTCTTTCCTTCATTGTACCCGATTGGCTCCAAGTTGTGCGCCAGGAATGGCTTCAAGATCCCCAAAGTTCGCATCTAATCTAGCAACTGTAGAACAAGGCTCCGGCTCCCCCAGGGTACTCCTGGCTCCAGGATGAGCTTTGATACAAAGGTTGCTTGTATTTAAGTAAACAATCCAAGCTCAAATCCACAGTACTTTCTGAGCTTCATGCTACACCCACAGTGGGGCACTCAGGGTTCACCAAAACATATGACCGATTCAAACATTCTTTTTTCTGGGATGGTATGAAACAGGACATCCGTAAGTTTGTCC